>JBAMBP010002740.1:0-12285 GCA_037044515.1 Phortica magna
TACACACCAAATCTTTTTAATGCAAACGACGGATGTAAAGATATTAAACTTCTTAAAGCTTCTTGCAATACATAAGATTTTTTTTCTTTTATTAAAAACACTTTTTTAACCAATTCTTTTTGTGTTGCCTTTTTCTTTACTAGCTGTTGTGTGCGACACACAACAAACACACATTCAATTCTATAGACACCCGGGTATGGAGCACCGTTGGCGAAACAGAGATAGCATTTGCACGCACACACTTACACTATAATACAGCCGCGATTACACACACAAACACACACACACGACATACACCATTCATTATACATACCAGATGCAGAGAAAATTGTACTATGCAATCCATTAGCACTTTTGAAGAAAATTATTATATCCGTAACCCAAGAAAACTCTTTGAAACTTTGCTAATATATCACAGTACTTGCTCCCTTCGCTTTTTTAGCGACATTTATATAGTTTCTTTTATTTCTTTATTGGTACAATTATTTACACATTTTCACATTTTTCTTCACATCTCGTCGACGAAGATGTCGCCAAACAAGTTTCTAAAACACAATACACAAAAAATCGAAGAAGCAGCATAGCTGCTAAATAGGGTGTGTACGTTGCCCTATATTCCTTATTTTGCGTTATATTCGACCCGGAAATTTCAATCCAAATTTTCTCGAATACTATGTTAATCACTTTAAGTTTATATATTTTTCGAAACACCATCCACGAAACACGAAATTTTATTTTTTCGCCGTTTTTTGATGCAATTTCTCCAAAATGGCTGACGGCGGTGCACAACTCTTCCAGAGACGTTGCAGTGTTGCCAAATTGTCCATTTTTTGGCTGTTTTTGTCGACAGCCAATGAAAAAGTCTCACAGCCGAATTCCAAATTTTTGCCACTTTTACGAATGTTTCTAGCCATTTTAGTGTTTAAAATAGCTGACATCTATTTCAATGATTTATCGATGGTGCATAAGCGTTGGTTGTGTGTTAAGTTCCATAGGCGATATGAAATCTAGATTGGCATCAATCATTTTAATAAATGTTTTCGCGTTGGGTCTATTGGGTCTACATGTCAAGAGATAAAAATCCATCGATATACACTGGCAGATTTTCAGGAATTTTCATACAGTTGCTTAATGTTTTAATTGCTCAAATCATAGGTTCAACTTGATTAAACATACAAGAGGAAATTTTTAGTCATTTTGAATTAAAAAGTTTGCGCAATAATAATATTAAGTACGCTAAAGTTACATTGTCATATACTATACATACGGCAGTTTAAATTTTATGAATATTAAATAAATGAGTGTTGTGTGAGTTTACATGAGGGATTTTGACGCGCAGGCGTCACGAGCTAGTTAGCGTATGTTGTTAGGTGCAGTATGCAGGCATGGAAATTTCCTAAAAATGCACAGTTTTTGGGTATTTTATGGGAATTCTTATCTCTCAGGGCTTACACGCCCAACTCGTTAACGTATGAAAATAATCACTTTGACCTTGATTTAGCATGAACATCCTTTTAACAGTTCTTTTAAAATTGCTGATAAAGTTGAGAAAAATTGAATTGAAAAACGCTAAAAATCATTTAACTGAATAGTAAATAAATCAATTTATGTGCAAAATTAAGTTTCTGGAATGTAAATATGTTTATTTATGCATGGATAAAGAACTAATTAACTAATTGTGATAAAATGATAATCTTATGTGACTCGTCATAGAGAAATTGAGGGAGAATTGGATGACTTTATGGACGACATTATTGTCATATAATTGTGATATCGGGTGGCGAAATCCACAATCTGCGTTCTTAAGCAAAAGTGGTATGTGCTGTGTGATTGCTTGCTTCATACGAGTAAGCTTTATAAACGTAGTAATACTGATCTAAATTGGCAATGCAATGGACCATTGTTGAGTTTGCTGAGCGAAAACGTTCGCAAAAGGGTTTTTTTTTATATAAAACAACTAAAAATTAGCATTTCATATTTTAAACAAGTTGACCCGAGAATTAACAGATTGAAACGTTAACTCAAATTTGTTGTTTTGGTCTATGTAAAGAAATTTTGAAGAATAACATAAGTCATTTTAACAATTAAATTATGTGGTGCCAGTGATATTTAAGACAGATTTTCGATTTCGACCCGCCTCGAAACCATTGTTTCATGAAGAGACCTGCTCAAATGCATTTGAAAGAGTAAACGAGTTACACCCTCAGTTACAAATACAAGTGCCACACTTATTCGTTTGAGCAAGTAGAATTAAGCAAATTGTAGTGCTAGAGCAAGGACGAATTTACAGTTGAAAACTTTTTATTAAGTTCACCCGACTGCCGCTAGCTGTGAGCTGAGGTTAGTTTCTTTGCCTAAAGAGGCGTTTTTTTGCGTGCAAACTAACAGTAAATCAGTATTTCGAAATCGACCTACATCGGCAAAAGGCTATCGTTGCATAATGACCTGGATGCAACTCTGCGGCGCACAGTGGGGCCTTCTGAATTGTTTAGTTTCAAAAATCATATCTTCTGGAACAATAAACATTATTACATGAAATAAATTTTATATAAAATCTTTAAGCTTGAAATAAGACATTGTTCAATGTACTTCAATATTTGGGAGCGGCATATGTTGTCAAACTTGAAGTTTGTTGCCAGTGCAATATTAGCCTAAGAAAAGAAATTCACAAATAGTAATGTACGTGCCTAGACCAAATGTGTGAAAGTTTCATTGAGAAAATTTCAGACATTTTACACTATCTACGATCAATTTTACCCTTCAACGGCATTGCAAATTATAACAAGTTGCTTCCTGTTACAACATTTTTTCTCTTATTCTTGTTATATAAGCGAAAGGGGATTCATAAAACTTTACAGTTAAGTAAAGAATTTAAAAAATTTGGCGATGACCATTTGTGATAAATTTTTTCACATTTTCCAACAAAGTTGAAAAATACCCAAAAAAAAAAAAAGCTAATTCGAAAAACAGCATCCTCTACAAAACTACATATTCAATATATTTGATATTTATAATATAATACTATAATATTGACACCTAAGAAAAGAAATTAGTTCGATAATGATTCGTGTTAAAATTGTGCTGATATTCCAAATCAAAAATGACAAGTTTTAAAAAATTGAGTATGTGGCTATTTTTGTTTCTGAAAATTAGGAACTGTTGTGTCCTCAAAATGACTACACCAAATGAACTCCGACATACACAAAACCAGTAATGCACCAGAAGTTTCATGGTAACATTAGTCGGAATGTGGCATTTTAGAATTTCCAAGTCTGATTAACCTTTGAAATTTTTTCTGAATTATTTTCAGATGAAAAATAGCTTAAACATCGCTTGATAAACTATTATATAGAAATCTTAATAATCTTAGAAAAAGTTCATTGAGTGCTAGTTCGCTAGGATGAGATTAGTATACATTTATCTGTTGTTCTTGAATAATATTTGACCGATGAAAGACGAAGCTTACATATAAATTAAGCAAAATTTTAATACATTATTCGAAATAGTTTATTAATGGACAAATGTTGTTGGAGAGTGGCTACAGTTGCAGCACTGAATGTCTGGTGGAATATTGTAGCTGTGATTATATTGATGTATAGTGAACGAAGAGGAAGCGGCGCCGTGGCTTAGTTGGTTAAAGCGCCTGTCTAGTAAACAGGAGATCGTGAGTTCGAATCTCGCCGGGGCCTGTAGAAGAATATCTACTTCTTTTGTAAAACGAATATACATATATTTTATTACATAAAATACTTTTCGTTTTGACATTTATGCCGATTTTCTTCGTCGTAATTCAATATTTCTAATATTATGTACGCCTTTGTTGCATTGCGATACATAGCACATACATTTTTTCGAATTATCCACTTGAAACTCGACAGCTTGCACAGAGACAACTCCCGTTCAAATGCCTACAAATCGCAAAAGTTTATATTATTTTTTGCACTAGTTCTAGTTCTTTGTAGCAAAATATTGAATGGAAAAAAAATCTGTTTCACCGAATGAAAACAATGTGGCTTAATCTTAAAATCGCTGAACATAACTGGCTTTTAAAAATCTTTTGTTTTGTTCTGAGTAGATATAACAATGAATCCCCACACCGACAAAAATGTTGCAAGGCTGATTTCTCTTGAAGGCAGACATGTCTTTCATGTTAAATTGTATTTTAACTTCTATACGTCTCGCATGACGAGTTTAGTCTAATCATTTGACAGTTTTGTATGGAAAGTTTTTTAAATCTGAACACTAAACACAAAAAATGTCGTAAAGTTTCCAAAATTTGGACTCATTAAAAATACTACCAATCCTAAACCAATTATTGAAATCCCAAAGTGTACTAGTGTACCTTACGGCGATCGTATCACAAAACTGTTAAGTTTAAACATCCATATAAATATGTATTTTCCTAAAAGGTTGTGTTTGGTAAGAAATCGTTTCTTTACGTGACCCATTTAGGGGTCGATTGATAAAAGGAGCGTGAGAGGGGCTTAGGTATTTGTCACGAAATCAATATTCCTTAGAAAAATCTCGCCCTTTTTTGGCCACCCTCATTTTTCAATTCTTCCTTGTTTGTAGTATGAGTGAGCTGTATACACTTCAAATTATCTCAAAAAACAACCGAAAAATACAAATTTTATAATTTTGTTTACCCGAGGTAGCTTCAGTTATTTGCCATTCACTCCTAAACTGGGTTTCGAAGTGGAAGACAAAATAAACTTGATCTGTGCAGTGAATAACAGGTAAATTGACTTCTCTTTCGATACTGATCAAGCATATATATACTTTATAGCGAATGCCCGCTTTCTTTTAGGTGTTACATACATTTTCGACGTGTACAAAACTTGTACCAAAAAACTTGATACAGGGTATCTCGATTACTTCCTCGGGAAAGTAAAATTATTTCTTTGTGTCGTAGTGACGCATATTTGAGAGTATTCGTCCTTTAATGTAGCGACAAAAAACAAACATTTAGCCTTATTTGTTTCCAATGGCATTGGAAACAACCCTGAGTGCCCCTGCGATACAAATTAAAAAGATGACTGTCACCTAAATAATACAGACTGTTATGTTGATATACTCAGTGCCGTATCATCCAACCAAAAGCTAGAAATTCTTATGAATTGCGGAGAGCCATCTCCAGGTTAAAATGCAATTAAGACACCAGACACTTAAAATGCAATTAATCTTGCAATTCGGACTGAAATGTATAATCCAACCAATCGATATAGTAAATGCAAAATCGACACAAAAAAAAGTTCGCAAAAAAGACTCTTTTTGAAATTCCTTAGAATTCAATATATGTATCCAGAAGCGAGAGATCACTATAAAGTAGTATTTTATAGTAGTAAAACAACAGTAAGAGCGCTCAGCTTTGCCGAAGATTGTGTACTCCTCACGCCCCTTTTTGTGCCATTCCTATTTTTTTTAAGACTCATTTCTCTTTGTCCTCTTACTTACCAATTTTCATTGTTATACCTCATTGGGTGCCAGAGATATGAAAATTACTGATTTTGGTTATAAGTGGGTGGTGCCACTCCATTTTGCCATCAAAATAGCTTTGACGCCAACCTATAAACATAAGTATGAAGTTTCAATTCATTTGGTTATGAAACTAAAAAGTTTTCCATACAACGACGTAAATTTGCTTCTGTTCCTCTTCGTCTTCGTCATCTTACCGCTATTTGACAAACAAAGAAAGTTTTTAATGCAACGATTCAAATTTTGTTCACTTTTTTCTTCTATTCGTATTGGGGCTACTAGTTCCAGTCGTCTGATCATGCTGGCTATTCATTGCGTGAAGAGTATTAAAAATCTATAAACGTCACAAATTCATAATAAGATTCAATAAGTATTTGATTTTTCGATGAAAACAAAATGCTGATTCGGAAGTCTACGAGTGCAGAAACTATAGATAGTTATATTAAAGATTAGGTTTTCACGAATGTTTAACAATGTTTAGTAAAGTTAATGGTGTGGAGAAAATCTTGAAGCAAAGGATTACAAAAAGTTTACATTTTCACTGCGTCAGTAGGCTTAATTTCGTCATTAAATATTGAAATGCTGTCTCAGAAATTCGCAGGTTAAGGAGTGGGCGTGGCACATAACCGTTCAAACTAGATCTACTGCCGAGCACCCTCCAAATTTCAAGTCGCTGACTCTTCAAGATTCCGAGAACCATTGGTGAATACGGATGGACATGGGTCAATCAATTTCTCTTGTCGTCCCGATTAAGAATACTTTATGAAATATAATTTTTTCCTTCCTTCTATGCTTTGCGTTCTTTTGCTCTCAAGCCAACTTAATGTACCTTGACACTATGTGGAGGGTATAAAAATATGAATATACATACATACATACATACATCCTTACTAGAGTTGTGACAAAATACTTTTCAATAAAATACAAAATACTTTTTAAAAAAAGTTCTTAAGTTCAAAATCCGCAAATACGTATTTTTTATTTTGTATTTGTATTTTAAATACAAGTATTTCAAATATGTCACAACTCTGCTGCTGTGACTCACAGCACAATGACAACATCGACTTTTAAATATTTATTTAATTAATTAATTGTATTATTAAAAGTATTTTGTATTTTATTGAAAAGTATTTTGTCACAACTCTAATCCTTACTTAGTTGAAATTTTAGTCAAGTTGACAAAAAATATAAGTTTTTGATAAAGGGCTCTTAATACAGTCGCTCACAGCTTAAAGGTACCACTAACAGTTTTGAAATTTAAGTGAATTTAACTTCTAAACGAAAAGAGAAAGCAACAAAGTATGTGAGGAAGTTTGCAGATTGAAGTTTAAGCTTTAAAATTATATGCAATTTCGTAATAAAAAAGAAAGTTTTAAGAAAGTTATGGTGATAAAACCGAAAACAGTCAAAAACATACATTTAGATATACAAAATTATTGTAAAAAAAGTGGAATTTACCAAAAATTTAAGTTTACGGTCATTGAGGGGTTGTCAAAAGTAGAGGGGTATTTTCTCGTATGCAGTTTTAAGGACATGTGCTTACTGAGTGTACATACAAAATTTGAAAATTTTGAAAATGAAGAAGAGGGGAAAAATATGTTTTATGCAATTTTAAAGATCTTTACATACTTAGTCTACCTACCGACTTTCATGGTTCTAGCGTTTCTGGTGTCCAAGTTATAGTCTTTTCAAAAAGTGGGCGTAGCTGCTTGGGCGGGAAGGAGTGGGCGTGGTTGATTTGCTGCCGAGCATTATGAGTCTTTCCTTTAAATCTCAAGTCTCTATCTTTTATAGCTTCCGAAAACCATTGGTGAGGACGGACAGACGGACGGACATCGCTTAATCAATTTGACTAGTCGTCCTGATCAAGAATATATATACTTTATGGGGTCCCCCTACCCTGCTTCTATGCGTTACACACATTTCTGCCAAGCAAACAATATACCCTGGTACAGTATGTACAGGATATAATAAAAAAGGACAGGAACTGCGACTGTGAACAAGGCAGCTTCAAAACGAAAACGGGAGACATCGGTTGTGTGGGATCCATGCATGGCATTCGCTACTATTGAGGTAAATTTTTTAGACGGCCTGCACACCACAAATTTGCTCAACAACATCAGACACTTGCTGTAAAACGTGTTTGCTCCTCGATCCACGTTTTTAAAAGGATGGATTTTTAACAACGTCAAATACGGATGCAATAGCTAGAGAGCAGAAGATTGTCATAATACTATCAAAAACTCCAATGGATCAGTCAATGCGCATGCCAACAAGAGCTAAAAAGTAAATTAAAATTTTTATCAAATAAGACTGCAACCATAATACAAAATTCCAGTACAGAGGCAACATTTCGAGAAGGCAAACGTATTTCAAAATTGCGTGTATGTTGGGTAATATTTCATTTGTTGTGCTTTAAATGGGATTAATAATGACAATCAACTTTTTCAGATGGGTATCGACCACACGGCATTTAAAGAACTTTAGTAGGCAAGACCTTACTTAGCTCTACTCGTAGACAAAATGTTATTTTTAGCAACAAAAATAATTATCTCAATAAGAATAAGACTTCTTTAAAATATTACCATTTTTTTTAAGACATCAATGTCATCGATGTTCTTGAATAAAAACATCAAAAACGTCGATGCCGACTTAAATCGATGTTTTTCCATCTCTAATAAATAGCGTAATTTGTTAAGTGTGGTATAGAAATTTCCATAGAAATACCAAAAAAAACCCGGGTTATTCAAAGGGGTCGCATAAGGAGCCAGAACTGGAAGAAAGTACTTATCTGGCAACACTGTTGAGCGGCCGTGTGAATGAAGAAGACTCGAAAAAGGAATCGGCAATAAATAAAGTGACGATGAAATTGTGAAAAAATTGTAAATACCGTAAGAAAGTTGGAAAAAACGAAGAGAATTAATGACCATAACTTATTGATCATGGACATGTGAAGTTATTTGCAGCGAGAGAGAACATACTAATTTAGTGAGTAGTTAATGGAGACTGTGTTAATTTCCGATGCATTTCATTGCAATAGTTAAATGAATTCCTTGCGTCTTGACTCATCGAAAGTTTGGCAATAACTAAAATCTGTGCCGATTTTGTGGCTACATATGTATGGTATTTTGCTGAAAAAGTTGACAATTTCGCTGCACATGGTAATAGTTTTTAGCAAACAAACAAACTCACAAGCTTCATCGAGTGGCACGGCAGTCAATTAAGAGTGCCAAAATAATGGCACTGGCATTAGAAGCAAGAACTATATTCTCAATTAGACGACGCTGCTCGAGAAGTACAAAAAATTATAGTTAAATTGTTGGTTTTACCAAATGCCAACATATTTAACACATATAATTTAAAATAAATAACGTCAGCCACGCCCAATTAACAATGCGTGAATGTTCAACCATTTGTTTAGGTTTTGTTGAAGGAGGCAAAGCAAATTGCACGAGAGACTGCAAAAACTCAAATCGTTTAATCGTTTTGTTTTTTTTCTTTTATCGGTTCGGTTTGGCCTTTGCAGTTGTTGCCTCCAATGGTATAAACAAAAGCTACAAGTAGCGGGAAATTCAGCGAGCATAACAAAAAAGCTTTAAAAATGGACACATTCGATGTATCAGATCGGGACAGGTAAGTTGTGTTGGTGTGTAAAATGTTGCTTCTATTTTTTAACGTATATTGTTGTTGCAGTTGGTACTTTGGTTCAATGTCCCGGCAGGATGCAACCGATGTGCTAATGAACGAGCGTGAACGAGGTGTATTTCTTGTGCGCGACAGTAACTCAATTGTAGGGGACTATGTGCTTTGCGTTAGGTATTCGTATTTGCCACATTTTATTTTCTATTTATTAATTGTTTTTTTTTTGTGTCACACAGAGAAGACGCCAAGGTGAGCAACTACATCATTAATAAAATACAACAGCAGGATCAAATTGTCTATCGTATCGGTGATCAGTCGTTTGAAAATTTGGCAAAGTTGCTAACGTTTTACACATTGCACTATCTAGATACAACACCGCTAAAACGACCAGCGCCGAAACGTGTGGAAAAAGTTGTTGGTAAATTTGACTTTGACGGCAGCGTAAGTAGAATCCACATTTTGAATACAAACTGTTGTTATACCCTCTATGTGACACACAGGATCAGGATGA
This sequence comes from Phortica magna, assembly GCA_037044515.1. Lineage (NCBI taxonomy): Eukaryota > Metazoa > Arthropoda > Insecta > Diptera > Drosophilidae > Phortica > Phortica magna. The sequence goes on from JBAMBP010002740.1 coordinate 9,629, forward strand.
TTTGCCTTTTCGCCGTGGCGAAGTACTAACAGTTATTCGTAAAGATGAAGATCAGTGGTGGACAGCACGTAATGCGCTAGGACGAATTGGCCAAATACCCGTACCTTATGTACAAAAAGTACGTAAGCGCGATTATTATTATTGAGTAACAACTTTCCATTGACTCAACGTACGTATATTTCAGTACGAGGAGCACTTTGATGATAACAGCTTCGAACGGCCTTCATCTGGCAGCAGTAGTGGCAACAATATACGCTCACCGCGTTCGTCGAGCGGCAACTCAGACTCGGTCACAGTTTCGACAAACAGCCATCAGCTAAGCAGCAATCTTATACGAACTGACTTAAATGTAAGTTTGTAGACAGCGTTTAAACCTTTTTTATATAAATTTTGTGCACTTTTAGCGAAAGTTGCCCGCCTTTGCGCGTGTGAAACAGTCGCGTGTACCGAATGCCTATGATAAAACTGCCTTGAAGCTGGAGGTTAATGACATTATCAAAGTTACTAAAACCAATATCAATGGCCAATGGGAGGGTGAGCTGAATGGTCGGCGTGGTCATTTCCCATTTACGCATGTTGAATTCATCGATGAATGTGATTTAGTCAATAGTCCAGGCGGCACAGATGGCACAGAACAAGGGAACGCCGGCACCAGTAGCAGCTCAAATGTTAACAACGTTGCCATTGGTGATTGGCTTGAATAGAAATTCCGAAATGCAAAGTCCAAAGTATCCAAGCACATCCCTCGTAAAAGAATAAGGGTTCATGTGGTGCATGCTGATTGTTCAAATAAATATAAATAATACATACGATTTACGGTTATAGATATTAAGTAATGCTTTTGTTTTTCGTTTTTACTTTACGTTGCGATGTTGAAAAATAGTTTTTTTCCTCAGCCAAGATGCTTAACTAGGAAGCGGTTGAAATTAATGTATGAAATAAACTTATGTTAGCTTAGCACTTAAAACACCTCCGAGAGTAGCATACTCAGCAGATCGTACCGAAGAACAAGTTTCAACAACATATAGACGTATGCATTGCCTTTCACGATGTTACAAAAAAGTATTTTATTAAAATACGACAAAGAATGTTTAGAAGTATGGCCTTATGGGGGAACGCCACTGTTACGTCCGAAAAATGAAATAATATCAGGATCGCTGTTTTTTTTGATTTATTAAGTGTACATCCAAGATTAATAACACATATTTTCATTTAAAAATATTGTGTAGTTCCAAAGATGTGAGCATTCCCGTAGAATCTTAAAAACCACCCTACTACTACTGTGGCATCAATAACTCCGGCAATTAACCAATTTTCATGAAATTTGTTTTGTTTGTTTCGTTTTAATAGTGGCTATCGTTAAGAGTAGGTAGGTTTTTTTGAAATTTGGATTCCGGTACTCAGTCAATTTTCGATACTTTGATCTGATATTTTATTCGCATTTTTGAACATTAATTTAAGACAAGAAAAAAACTTTTTTTTATCCATCACAGTGGCGTTCCTCCTTAGGCCATATTTTTTATATATTCTCTCCTCAAATATTGAACATCCTCTACGCTGTTCCCAGTCTTGTTTTTCCGATTATATTTCATTTATTTCCAATCGCATTAGCATTACTACCGTTAACTTCAGGGGAAAATATTTGAAATATCGGCTGGGGACGCATTCCTTAGGATGATGCGGTTTGACTTTGTGCACTATGTACATTTATATATCCTGTCTTGTCAGTGAATAAATGGCAACACGAATGTTTATGTTTGCGGTTAACACACGTTTAATACAGATGAATTTTACAATATACAAATTAATATGTTTGCAAAACCCTCTTCAGCGTCTTACAACTAATACTTAACAAAAGATGTACATACCACGACACAAAACCCAATGCTGATATTATATTTTGACTCTAAGAATTTATTGAGTTGTTTTTAATTCCATCAAAGCCGCATGAATACGAAAGAGCAGGCGAGACTCGAGCGAAAATCCAGTGTATTTCTTCCTAGAATTTCTTTGTGTTAGTCAATGAGGGATGATTATGTTAAATATAATATACTTTGTTTCCTCCAAGAGACGAACCGCTTGCTGGGTGTTCTGTTCGTCGGCATACACAAGTGCGGCCTCTACACTAGCATAGGGCGCCAGATAGAAATCCTCTTTCAAGACTTTGTGCATACCGATGCACTCGGTGAGATCTCTGTTAAATATATTCAGGCCAACAATAATTAAATATTTATTGAAAAACATAACAACTCACTGCATAGCCAAGGCGGGCTTTCTCATTTGGCGATAGCATGCGCCGCGTAGAAGCAAACAGAGCGCACGGTTGTCATTGTCAACGGACACAACCGAGGTTGATGGGTTGAGAGCTGCCAACTTTTTATCGATAACCTGTAGCGCATTGTCAGCAGCTTCGTAATTTTTACGAAACACTTTGAATGTATTCAACAAGTACATCAGCTCAAATGCGGGAAGGCACAAAGAAAAATTTTGTGCAAAATAACGTGCAACCTTTTTGACCACAAATTTCTCCATTGGCAGTGATTTGCCAGCGATGCGCTGTTTATACAGCGGCGCATCATACAGCAACCGTTCGATTTCTGCACGCTGTAGCAGATCATCATCATCGTTGTCGTCAATGAGCATTAGTGAGCACAGCA
>JBAMBP010002741.1:0-107580 GCA_037044515.1 Phortica magna
TTTTATTGGTTTTTCTTTCATTTTTTTTATTTTTTGTATATTTTTTTTTTTTGTTTACTTTTATCATCTAAACGTCTTGATCACTATTTTCTTACTCAACTCGCGATGACTTTGTTTTTAAGCGATTCTCTTCAGTTTGTCGGATTCAATTTGTTTTTTCCGAAGAATATATTTATAATAATTAATTAATTATAAATGTAATAATAATAAGTAAGTTTTGCTTTATATGATTTAGCAGTTGGTTTTCGCTTTTTTTTTTTTTTTGTTTTTTATATTTTTTTTTTTCGAATGAATTTCTGTAATTTATTCTGGGGGTTTTTGTTTAAATATATTTATATAATAATAAACTTCCAGCTGATTTTTTGTGGTTGTTGTTTAAACTTATTGTTTTTTTTTATGGTTTCTTATAATTTCATTCTTATTTTTGTAATTTAAATAAATCATATCATATCGCTTTGCTTAATTCTTCTCTTAATATGCTGTTGTTGTTGCTATGGTTTCTTCTTTTGTTGTTGTTGTTGTTGCTGTTCTTGGTGTTATTGCAGAGCGTTTCATCAAGTTGTAATTGCTGTTCTTCTTGTAGATGTTGTTGTTGGTTTTGAATTTGCCATGACAATCCTTTATCTGCACAACCATTATTATAATCGTCAATTGCTGCACTATTGAAGTGCACATGATAAAAATAATAATAGTGTTGATATTGTTGATGTTGTTGTTGTTGTGTTTGTTGCTGCTGTCAACTTTGTTGTTGTTATTGTTGATGTTCTTGTTGTTGCTGACAGTCTGCTTCTTCTCATTATTATTCATATTATTATTGTTGTTGATGGTATTGTAACAAACTGACGGATTGATCTCGCAAACTGGAACGCATCACATAGCATATTTTCTAGTCCATTCCCGTGCCAATTCATTATATTTTTCCCGATCAGTTTTATATATTCTGGCAATCTCTGGAACAAGTGGATCATCTGGATTTGGATCACAGAGTAGAGAGCAAATTGATAATAAAACTGTAAAGAAAAGTAAAATATAAATTGTATTAGTTTATGTTAATTCCAAAATTTGTTTATCAACTCTACACTAACCTTTTGAAATAGTTAATGCTGGCGACCACTGAGATCTTAATATGTCGAGACAAATTGATCCATTGCTGTTAATGTTTGGATGGTATATACGTGTTGTAAAAGCCACTTTGGGTGGTTTAAAAGGATAATCTGTTGGAAAATGAATTGTTAAGAAGAAAACACCTCCTTGATACGGGCTGTCCGGCTATAAAGAAATATAAACATAATAAATAAAGTTAATAAAGTTTTGAAATAATTTATATCAAGAATATACACATGTCAAGTAAATTAAACAACCGAATTTAATCGAGAGTCAACATAAACTTTCTTGTCTTTTTTGTTCGGTCTCTTTCAGTACGTCATGTCAAAGTTTCCACCAAAAATAACCCGGCCCTGTTAAGCTTATACAGCTAAACTAATTGTGAAAGTGCTTCTAATTAGTATTTGTAAATCAAAATATAACATATACCAAGCAATAAAAAACTTCACACTCGCATGAACAACCAAAGTCGTTTCGGTTAAGCAAATCCTAAGAATTACTAATAATTTAACACAGTCGGAGGTTATTATTTAGAAATTCAAATACCATAAAAAGTATCTTAACAATAAACATTTCTTAACTCTGATTTAAACTTTAAATCTTAAAAAGACCTGCCATTCTATAATCAGTCAAGTTTTTTTTTTTTTGCTGTCTTATAAATAGTGCAAAACGACATCATCTATAATTATATCCAATTTCTTACCGGTCCCATTATTGTTGCTTGCCAGTGAAATACTGAAATAAGTAAAAGAAGAAAAGACAATAATTAGTATTAATTAACATAGAAATAACGTATTTTATAATTAAGAGACAACACACAGCAACGTTTACGAGTATTTGTTAATACATTTGTATCAAATATTTTAATTTTAGACAATATGTCGAACAATATTTGAACACATGACGAATAATAAACAAAATAAAAACTCTAAATTGTTAAAATAAGACAATGTCCAAATTAATACACCTTTCCACTTATTTCAATTACTGTCATTTATGTTCTCTGTCTGCATTTCTCTCTCTCTGTAGTCTCTCAAGTTGTCTGCTCTGCAGAAATAACTGCATTGCAATGCCAATAAGTATGCATTTGTCAAAGCCAAAGTAACAGCAGAAAACAACAAATTACATAGAAAAACCTTGGCACAAACTCAACTGTTTCATTGTATTAGTGTTGAGTTTGCGTGCAGTCTACATCATGTGCATGAATGTACGTTATTGTATAGTGTATGTAAATGACTGTAAATGTAAGACAACCAACTAGCTAGCAAGCCAGCCAGCCAGCCAGCACAGAAACAGAAATGCACGTTCGTTTAGTTCATTCGCTCAGTTCAAGCTCTCTCCCAATTGGCTACTACATATATACTACTAATACTAATACTAACCGCAAAAAGTGACAATAACAGCTGAAAACAAGGCGGCAACAACAACAACAACAAATACTATAATGACTACAACAAACAACTCACTATCGTTGTTGTTACTGCTACTGCTGTTGCTACTGCCAATGACACCAATGAAGCCAAAGCCAAAAGTGCACACCTTTTTAGTGTATGAGAATTGGGTCTAGACTCGAATTACAAAAGAATAAACTACTAAAATATAAAAAAACAACACTAACTTCAACAACCGTAAAGCATAGAAAAGGGTGCGCAACGTATGCGGGGTGTGGTTGCTTAAAAATAAATACTATAACGGCAGAAAGGGTTAATCACCTACATACATACGCAATGTACATGTACGCATGATGAAGGGTAGTGTAGTTGTGTACACAGATCCGGGTATATGACAATAACAACAACCATAACGAATGCAGACAACTGAGCATATTACAATGATAATGATTACATGACGGTCGTGTCGTCTAGCGTCATATTCTAATTAGAAATTCGATTCTAATTGAAATTTCAAATGTTCCATGTCAGAAAACTCGTAGCCAAAAATAAAACACAATAAGCCAAAATTGGCCAACAAAGCGTAGCGCCATTCAACACGCAACAATTCTTTTTTTTTTTACTTTGGTAGATGTTTTTTTGGCATTTTCTCTCTTTCGCTCTTCATTTCTTGTCAGACACATTACATTTTGGCCATACTCATTGTGAGACGAAAAACAAAAGATAAGATTAATCAATAAAATATGCATTTTTATCGGCATTAGCTCACACTGGTGATTCCCCCAGCCCAACGGTGTGGGGCGTTGTTCGTATTTGTTGTTTTGTTAGTTTTTCTTAAATTTTTCACTTTTATATAATTTTCAGAAGAAATCAACTCTTGTAATACAATTGGTTTTGTAAATTTTTCTATAAAGTTGCACAATTTTTGAATTTTTTGGTATAAAAAATAGAATTTCTTTGTTATTCATTATTCACTTTCAGCGAGTAAGAATGCCGTTTACCGATAAGCGTTATTTTTTTCTGATAAACAAGAAACAATAAAAATAAGAAGTAAGCCAAATGACTTTGTCATGAACTAAAAAACAAAAGTTGAAGATTAACTTATTTAACAATAAGTTGATTCTGACGCCACTGACTCAACTCAATTCAATACATTTCCCACATTTCAATAATTAATAACGCGTGTGTCCTTGCCGACAGGACAGCGCCGACAATGCGCATGAAGACCACGTGTACTTTTACACACAAATGTTGGTAGCGCAAATGTCTCTTTTAAAAACGAATATTCCCATACGAGTTTCTATTGTTCAAGCGTCGTTGTATCTAATCATTATGATATGAGTTTTTTCGCTCAGCTTATAGTATGTAATTCCAATTAAATTACTAAGTAATAACACTTTAATATTGGAATACGTAAGAAAAAGTTGTTCCTGCGTATATAATATATGTGTGGCAAAGGTTTCAAAAGAATCATATTTGTAAAATTATAAGAAAAACTAGAACTTTGTTGAAAAGTAAAACTAGAAGTATGTAATGAGCACAAACAATATGCTTAAACAAGTTATTAACAAGTGAACCAAAATCCAATGACCAAAAGCTAAACTTATTGACCATGTGTATGTTTCATTGTTTATCTATACAAAAGTGACCTTGAAATGATTCTCAGAAAGGTCTTTACAAAAAAAATATATGTATATATATATCTATACATAACATATAAAACAAAAAGAAAGGAAATTCAATTCAATTTTAACTTGAATCGTTCTACGAAATCAAACTCGGCTTGGCATATGCTGACTCAGCATTTCTCAAAAGTTCTTAGAAATATTATGACTAATCCATAGCATGTATTATACTCTCGTCTTCTCGTCTGATATAAATAGTCTTATACATGCAAACTTGAGCGTTTAGTACAATTAACTACAATTTTATTTAAAATGCGGCATTAATTTCACCATGATTTCAAATTTAAGCTCATGTTGTAGTTCATTCAAGTGTACAAGTCGCTAAAGCCACGTGATGATGACCCCAAAACCGCTAAAGTTCTTTTTTCTAATTCAGCACATTTTACTTTGGCGACGTTTGCTACGCTACGTATACACAGACTTAAATGACACTAAAGAAAGATAAGATAAGAAAAATTACCAACGTAAAATAAATTATATTACAAAAATGAAACGAAATAATGCTGAGATTTGACGATTCGTAGCTTTGCTGTGTAATTGCGAATTAACGCGTATGCATTTACAGCCCATTGATTGTGTATCTTTCGCTCTATCACACACTGCCAACAACTTAATACTCACAATCATCTCCAACTGGTCCAGCTGAACATTGTGCAGGTGGATCTCTGCCCAGATCTTGCAGTTCCTGTAATAAATAGTAATAAATTAGTCATCAAAGAAAAGAATGAAAAATTAAGTTCAATTTAATAATTCGAATGCATTTCAAGGTTTTAGCTGCGTGCTTTGCTAGCTTGTGGCAGGCACCATTGTTGGTTTACACACATGTGGTCACATTTTCACAAGCACAGAATAGCATATTTACTTAAATATACTTGTATAAATTTCGACTGAACAACAAATTGATGTAAAGTTCGTTGGCCTAAACCGATATAAAGAAAAAAAAAAATAAAATTAATAAAAAAAACATGCGACAAAAACGCAAACCAGCTGAGAGCAAAAACACCGTACGGGATGTGAAAAGAGAGAGCGGAAAGATCTCCCCTTCTTATACTCGTTTTTCATTTCATACGTTGTTTTTGTGTTGTTCTGGCGACGCGACGAGACGACGACGATTCAAGTAAATTGAAGGCGTAAATTGCGTAAAGAAAACTGAGATGAAGTGAAACCGGCAAAAAGTAAGAAAGCAGCGTATAAGCCACAGAAAGAAAAAGAGAGCTCACAACAGCGGCGATGAACGCTCAGTACCATAATTACAATAACAACAACAATAAAAGTATAAGGAACACTGTGTTGTAGAAAAGAACGGCAAGCGGTTGATAAAGCAGAGACAGACGAGTGAAATTCGCCAACATTTGAGTATTTTTTTCTTTTTTGTATCCAACATTTTGCGTTCAAAATTTCGTACATTTTCGCTTAAATTAAATAAGAAAATTTCCTGTTTTATTTCTTTATTTTTTCATGATGGCGCAGCGGTTACGTGACGACAAAAAGCCGTCGGAAGAATAAGAGAATATTAAAAACAACAAAAGCAAAAAATTTTGCTTGTGCTACAAGCCCCCAAAAAAGAAATGATCCTCAAGTGAAAAGCGTAAGAAAACGCGCACAACACAAGAGTAATAGAATTGAAATTAAATGAAAAAATAATTTCGAACATTTTCAAGGAAGCAGATTCGTTGCGACGACGACATTGTCGATGCCGTTCGTTGTCGTCGGCATCGTCTGCGATTTTTCTGCTTGCTTTTCTTTTTTTAACATTTTCAAAAATAGCCAAAAGAAATCTTTTGCGGCAAGACAAAAATTATGGAACCCAAGTGGAAAGCCAAAGGAAGAAGCAGATACGTACGAATGTGTTTAAAAAAGAAATGTGCGAGGGCGCACACTTAAATTGTTGTTGCTGTTAGTGTTGGTTTGTACCTGTTGAGCGGACAAAAATAACGCAACATAATTACAAGTCTGAAGAAAAACATCCAAAATGCGCTCACAAAGAAAGTAAAGTTATGCGGTTTCATTTCTGATTGGCGACACACACACACGCACATACATTGTCATATGAGTCATATGTATATCTACAAAAAGCAAAAAATCATAAGCGGGGTGAGAAATAAATACAAAAAATAATATACATATATGTATATATATGAACAAACATACGACAACAAAGTCATCAGACAAAGTTAATTCAAATGAAAACAAACTAACGGACAAAGATAGAATTTGAGAGAGGGCACACAAATAGAGAGCGTGTCACGGTTCTGAGAACGCGGCTTAAACGATCCGACGCAACTAACAATGTTAATACTGACTCAAATAACTTTCAATGTTGGCCGCTTTTGGCAATTGAGGCCACGAATTAAAGCCAAAAAAAAAAAAAAAAAACACATCAGCACAAATATTCCATGAGTTAAAGAAATACTTGACATTTCAAAGGAAGTAATTGTTTTTCCAATAATGACATACGACTACTTTATATAAATATAATTGTACAATTCGTTATCGTCACACAAATGATGCATACTTGTTTACTGAATTATGTTAATTAATTTACTCGATTACATAAAAACAATTACTTGCAAATTATTTGCATGTTAATGCAATTAAGCTTTTATGCAGTTTCACATCTGCACTGCTTCCTGATTTTCCACATACATATGCATGTATATACAAAAACGTAAAAATTCGTTTTTATTTACTTATGATTTCTTTTAGCTTATGGCTGTTGCTGACGATTTCGTGCTGTAAACATTTGCTTTTCTTCCATTCATTTTTTTCAAAATTCAATGGCCATGACGCTAAGTCAGCATTGTTCAGTTCGTTGCTGAGCATGAAGAAAATTTGACAGCGAGCCATTAAGGTTATTCAGCGTATTAGAATGGCTAAAGAGCAGTAATAATACTAATTTTATTCACTCTCTTGCCTGTTTGTGAAACATTTTTGTGTTTTTTCGGGCATTTTACATGCAAAATATCTTGTAAATGTTTATAGAATTCTAACAAACACTAGAGTACACTTAACGTTTTGCAACACTGCAATTGGGGAGCTCTCTTATTGTAAGTTGACTGTCTGACTTACTGACTGTTTCATGAAGAGCAAGTGCGAAAGAGCTAACAGCTGATATGCCCCAACTATTGAGCCACGCGCACAAGCGAGATCGCAACAGTTGCTGCGATAGCGAAGACGGACGACAAGAGCCGCAAAGCAAAAAGTTAACAAAACTAATGCAAATTCCACAAAATAAAAAAGAACCCAAGTACAAAAATATGCCAAAACTAAAGTGCATTTGAAATGCCTAACCGTTTTCTAATAAGAAATGGGACATGGATAGATCATTCCACTTTTATCAACTTTGCATCTCTAATGCTTTAGTCACTTCCTACATGCTGCATTCATACATACATATACATATATGCACCGATGCTAACTACTGACACTTTTGGCATTGAAGTTGTGCTCAGACAGCATTTAAAGTTAATTTTAGTTAAAATAAATAATTACGCTGCTGCGTCACTATGACGTACGTGCTCCATTATCAGCGCATTGCAAAAAAGAAAAAAGTAGGGTTAGGTTTGCTCGCTTTTTGCTGGATCTTTCTGTGGCGTAGCGTCAGCCGCGACAGCAGCACTGGATTGGATAACACCGTACAAGTCACAAGCGTGACGCACTATGCTCCTAAGTGTTTTTCAATGACCACGGCATAGCCGATGCTCTCTTAGCAGCGTGAGTGCGCACGTTGAGCATTGGTGCTCCAATGGGGGCAATGTCGGTGTCACTAACCAAGCATGTTTCGTTGTACTTGCCTTAGTGGCCGCTACAGGATATGCCCGCATGAATACGAACACACTTGGTTTTCATTACTAATATTCACTAAAATAAACGTTGTCGCCCATTTTCTTATACGATCAATTTTTCACACACCGCTTATGCCTCTTCATCATACACTTTCGCACACTCATTCGTCGTTTCGTTTCACATTTCTTGCATAAATTTTTTTTCCTTATTTTTTTTTTTCTTTTTTGGGAGGGCTGCTTTTTTTTTTGTTTCCGCCCAAATCCGTGCCCACATCCAAGGCGGATTCGCGTAAATGATGCCTTGAAATGCATTCGAAAATTGTTGAAGAAAAAATTCATTTTTTGCACATACCTTATTGATTCTTTTTAACGCCATTTTGCTATGATTGAAATTTGATTTCTTCTGTGTGTGTGTGTTTGTTGTATTGGTGTGCGGCTCTCTCTGTCTTTATGTGTGAGTTGATGTCTGTCTCTGTGTTGTGTGTTTAAGTGCACAAAACTAAATTTGTCGAATAAAAATGAAAGAATTCAATTTTCGTTTTCAGCTTCTTTTCTTTGTTATATTTTTTTTTTCTTTTGCTTGCTTGCTTTTTTCTCTCCTTTACTTCTTCGCTATTATTAAAAATGCTCTGGCGAGGAGGAGTACACGACGACGACAAGGGCGACACAACTACTACGACGGCGGCTACGACGACGATACGGCGACGATGTAGAATTTCCAATCAATTCTCGCAGCGCACTGGTAGTATTCAAAATCCGTACTCGACCGACACGACGACGAAAACGAACAAACGCTGGTGCGAAAAAAGGCAAACGAAACGAACCACCGTACAAGACTGATGTCGTAGAGCAGATAGGCAAGATGTCACTAAGCCGCTCAAATTACTTTCGTTTCACTCACTCTGCCGGTATGCTGGTTCAAGTGAACGCGAGATGTCAACAGTGTTGCAAGTAACGTTTTTTAGTCGACAGATGTTCGTGTGCGAGCAGCGTAGCTACTTGCTTGTTACTTCGGGCGAGTTGGCACTACTGCACTATGTGTGTGACCGCGCTTATTTGCGTGTGTCAGTACCGTCTGTTGACGCCGCCGCAATTTTCAAGAAATTTGAATTTTTTTCTTACTTTCCGATATTGCTTTCGCGGTTTTGCTGGTCTTTTTTTTTTTTATCACAAGCAAAAATACACACACTCACGTACGTAAATCTTGGTGTAAAATGCGAAATTTATTTTCACTTTTTCTCGACCCTCGTTCGTCAAAAGCTTTTGCCTCTACTCTTGACAACAAGCAACGCACAAACTCCTTTCGCCGTCGGATTTTATATATTTCTATTTAAAATTTAGAAGTTTGCTTGAAATTTAATCAAACTGTTGTTTTGTTGAAATTAAAAATTTGACCCCTTGGCCGCTGTCACTCGCTCGGCCGAGAGTTGACACTGTTATTTTTACACTTTTACACATAATGCTGTTTTTTAACAGGCCCGGGTGGGAAATGAGACGTTCAATTCAATACTCCTCATTGTGAAATTGCCACGATCTAGTCCCCAACCGTTAATTTCATTAAAATTTCACGACATATACAATCACCTCTTTAAATAAATTCAAAAACAAGTTACGTACCAAAACAAGGGAAGAAGAAGACAAGGTAGCCGACTAGGAAGCTAGTTGCGCATTTGTTCGCTTTAAATGGTTCAGGTCATTAGCCACTTCAATATATCTGTTTTTATTTGTCGAAATTTGTGTGTCTTTAGGAAGAAGAAGCACAGATAGTGACTAGCCCTATGTTCGCTTGCAACCACAGGGGACATTGTTCTTAGTAATCAACGAAATTCGCTTGTGTATGGCGCATTATCTCAACAATTTTTTGCTACTCGCAACAGTAAGATGTTTTGGATACAGCAAATCCATCCAGAACTTAGCAAGTACTGGTCGTCGGCTGAATTTTAAAGATAAAAGTTGAATAAATTCATTTGCATATTGTGAACACATTGATTACTCAGGACACATACAACATATAACACTGTTAAAGTTAATCTTTATAAATATTTATTTGCCGTATGTGCTGTGTATCGCTATTGAACGAAAGCGTATATAATATTGTTAAATGCTGATTTTGGCGTTTCCAAATCTGCATTTTGACCCAGAAGTTGTATGTGTTAAGTGATTGCTTACAACATACAACAAAGATCTCACTTTCAGTGAAAAAGTCTCAAAACACAGAGATGCGTTTATTGAGCAGTAATTGCCAGGCTGCTTTTCGTCTACGTAACTGCCGAAATAACGACGGTTTGTAGCAACTTGCTTTTAATTAGTCTTGGAACAAGCAGCTTTTTGTTATTCTCAACTTATCGATATCTTTAATATGATTTAACGACAATTAAAAAAATCGGAATTCAAACGTATAGTTATTTCAAATTTATGTTAATGATATATTTTAGGTGATTTAATGAAGTTATTGATGATTCATTTCGGTGTTTTGCACACATTTCGCAAATTTATGTCATGATATTTTCAACCAGCTTTGTTAGCTTATTTTTTGTACTATTACTCATCACTATTTGTTTTTTTATGAGAGATAAAAGTCTTGTTGTGCTTGCAAACTTCTAGTGAATCAAATTTCATAAGAATTTTATTTTTGAAGAAGACAAAGTGGCGGCACTTTTGGGATACTCCAATTTCATGCACGATTAATATTGTAGAAAATTTGATCATATTTGCCTTGCAATAAGGAAGCGCAAACAAAGCGAATAACTTAAGTGCCCGATAAGAATGCCCGTGGTATGCAAGCGAAATGCGAAATGCCAACGGTGGTGCAGTGTGTTAGTAGTGCCAAATAAGCCGACCGACCCACTTGTGTTGACTGCTCCGAACATGCGTGCACATTCATGCTTGGACAAAGACATGTAATTGTTATCATGTAAGTATTCCGAGAGGCGCAACAGTTAATACTTTACATAAAGCGCGTCGTCTTAGAGCAGCAAATTTGCTGTCTGCCAGCCTAAGCAGCCGCCAACACAACAAGCAACAAACACTCTTTCACCCTTGGCCAACACCCTTTTAAATCTTACGCTTTCTTGACTTGTGTGCCCATTTAAGACATTTGTGTAGCACACAACAAAAACAAAAAAAAAGCAAAAAAAAAAATAAGATGAGAAGAGTTTGCAATGCAAATATTCAATTACCTCATTGTTGACACAATTTGTTGCGAACTAAGTGACAGCGGCGTTGTAAGGGGCAGAGAAGCAGAGCAGTGAGCAACTATGCATGTGTAAATATTAGTTATAAGTCACACAGCTCCCTTTCTCCACTGATTTTGGCACTTGTTGACCAAATGTTGAAGTCATTCGAGCGTTAATATTGACTTACCGCAATTTGTCTCTTTTCTTGCTTCTTTTAACTTATACAAGGTCTTAGATCATACTAGATATTTGTCTTAGTCAGCGTGAGCAGTGAGTCATCAAACCATGAGTTAAGACAACGTCATTTGACTACGGTGTGTCTAATTTCTACTTTATTACAAATAATCACAAATGTCATTAAGTGATAAGATCGAAAATTGTGTTCTATATGACCAATGAAAATAACTATTGTGTAGGTCATGACACTTAAATGTGGTGCTATTTTTGGCTGCTCAGCTATAAAAATAGGCAAAATGCCACCTCACTCATGTCACAAGCTACAAGCCGCAGGCATGACATCGCTGGCAACGCAAAAGCCAAATTACAAACAGAACGAAATGAAAATAACGCGCCAAAAGTTGTCTAAGCACGAAAAACCAAAACAGAAAACAACACAAAAAATAAATAGATATGTTAACAAAACTAACATGACAAAATTATGCAGAGTCAGACTGGCGCCAGGAAAAAGTCTGGAAAAACCAATAGCCAAAAAAATGCGCACCACCAAAATATTTTGCTGAGTGCCACAACAACAAACTGATGATGATAAACAAATACACGAAAAGAAAAACAGAGCGAGGATTATTGCCCTCGGTTGAAGCCTTCAACTTTCCGTACCGAAAATTGCGTCACTTGAAAATGTTGCGTTGAGGAATTCGATCAATAGAACGAAAGAAGGAAACAACGAACGAGTCACAACAAAGTTGTAAAGCGCTAAGGCTTGTCCACACTTGCTGGCAATATATAGAGCACGCAACACACACACACACACAGCTACAAAGCACAATACATAATAAGGATGTTTATGCTTTGAGACAATTTATTTTGCTTTTAGCACATGCCATGCTCAAATTTAAAAAACGTGCCTACGAAGGTTAGCAAAAACTTCATTTAACACAATCAATTTGATACAATATCGAAAAGTCTTCGTTTCAATTTCGCATAAATCAAACTGAGAATTGTATTTCATATCCGCAACTCATAAATTGCGTTTAATATTATTTAATTAATTGGAAATAAAAAAAACACGTCTGTTTTTTGCATGTTTCCTTTGACGCGAATCTCATTTGCGTCTTTCGAGCGCTTTGCGCTTTCGTCGTTTCTGGGTCAGAACATAAATTATGCGCGGCCACCTTTGAAAGGACTCAGCTGTGTCGCTGTGTGTGTGTGTTTGTGTGTGTGTTGGTTGCTACTTTGTCGCTTTTTCACATGTAAAATTTAACAACTTTCGCATTACGACTCACGCTTTATTAGATTCTATTTCTTTTATTCGTTCATGACTCGTCGCTTAGGCTTTGGGCTTTGGGCTTTGCTACTCCAATCGTAATTGAGGGCGCGACAATTAATTTGCTCCAATTAATTTTCGAGAAATTTATGCGTGTAATTTTTGTAATTGTGGTCTTGGATTTTGATGGCTTATGAATTAGTTTGTGCGTCATTAATTAAATGCAAATTTCCACAATTCTTCATTATTCATTTAGCGATGATAGTCGAGTACCATGATGTTGTTCATCGCACAGTGAAGGCGGCAATAAAGGCGAATAACACGTTCCACATATCTTCAAGTCATGTTATATTTCTGAATTCGGCATTAAAACTGTTTCTATTATATATAAATATATATATTTGACCTGAAGCATGCGAAATCTTGTTTTTTGTTAAGTCAGCTGACCGCTGAAATTTAGAAATTCGTGGAAATTTGCATTGCAGGCAACGAGCGAAGTCATTATTAATGGAGACCACAAACTCATTTATTCAGTTTGATGTCATTTGTATTCAAAGCACATGAATATGAATCATTCAAGTAACGCTTAGCAGTTGAACAATATATCACTCATACGATGCGTTTTAGGTGAAGTACTTCTAGAGAGACGTATACTTTGACCCTTCAATAAACGGGGATCGCCTATAGGGAACAGATATTTGATACACCAAAATGAATAACAAAAATATTAAAATCATCGAATTTAGTAAATATTGTAAATGATTATATTGCAAAGCCATGACGTGCAATCTAAGAAAATGCAATTCAATATTGAAATAATATAATTTAACGCGAATTCCGTCAGTTGAATTGTGCACGTATTTTTGACTGGCTTATCAATTTTCTGCCTTTTCCGTAGTTAATTCTCTTATGTTACTACAGCTATACTTGAGACATAAGCGGATTCAAGTGGCAATGCAAGTTTTTCGTTTTCGTTTCGAGACGAATGGCAAACGGCACATCAGTCTTTTCCGAGCGTTCGAGTGTTGCGCTTCGTGTTAGGAGCGTATTTATTCTAACAATAACAGACAAACGCCGAATTTCAACGAAATTTTGGTTGTTGGCAAGTAAACAAAAATAACAATAACAACAAAGACGGGTGAAAAAAAAATATTTATTTATTAGAATATTTCGTAAATTTCATATAACATTTGGCGAAGGTGTGCGTGCGTGCTGGCCTGCTTGCTTACTTGCGTGCGTGCGTGCGTGTGGGCGTCGAGCGCACAGGTTAATTTGGCCCAAAAGTGCGTTGTTTTTGTGTGTTCAGAATAATTTTCGAAAAACAATTTTTCAATGAATTTATTACACGTTTGATTAGAAACAAGTTAAAAGCGCGTTACGTGAGTGAGAATTCTCATTGCGGTCTCTATGCCAAAAACAGGTAAAACGCAACAAAAAAATTGTTTAAAATAAAAGAGCATAACAACAAATCGATCAAGACAACAAACAAAACTATGTAATAAAAAACAAAACAACAACAACAACTTCGTGCAGCTTCAAACAAAAAAGAAAACATAAAAAAACGTAATTTTCGAGGTCGAACATATTTTTGATAAAATCGATTTGAATGTTTCAAATTTGTAGTTTGATTTGTGTTATTACTGATTCGAAATTGTACAAAAGTGTGTTGTTTTTTGTTTGTAAGACATAAAAGAAATTGTATGTTTGAAAAAACTCAAGTGGCAATCGAAAGCTATTTTAAAAAAGGTAAGTTTCGCAACAACAATTTCTGTATTCCAATTTAAGCATTAAAGCATCAAACGTTAAAGAAATTGTGCCGCTTGCAAAATGCCGCAACACTCCTAAAAATATCGATTTACGCACACATTCGCGAATGTCCTTCGCAAGCTGCAGGCGTGTTGCAACCTTTTGACGTCTCTGCACATTGCATGTCTTGCTGTTGTTGCTGTTATTGTTGTTGCTTTGAACCCAAAAACAAAAAAGTGACGCAAGGACAAACATGACACACCAAACCAAACGACTTCACTGCTTTCAAAGCCTTTGCCAACAACATAAAAAATAGATTTGCAACATTACATTTTACTTTTCCCCGTTTTAAATGAGCCATGCACAAGTGTTTTGTAACATTGTTGCTGACATTTGTCTCATGCGCTCATGCACAGTGTTGCTATCTCGCTCCGACGCTTAGCAACATTTGTCAATGCATTTTTTTTCTGTAGCCGGCGCCCAGTCGTGTTGCGCTGCTCTCCTAAGCCGTTGCCGGCTTGTGTGTCGGCGGCGTTAACAAGCGCGCTCAGTTTGGCTGACTGAGTGAGTGAGTGGGTGGGTGGGTGGCTGGTGGGTTGGTAGGGTTCAATTGCTGCGCAGCATGTTGTTTCGTGTTGCTGGTTTGGCCATTTGTTTCATTGCACTTTGCTCGGCGTGTGTGCCGTTTTTTGTAGGCGTATTTGTACTTTTTTTTCTGCTGTGCATTTTTGCTCTTGTATGTATTAAATATTTTTGTACAATATTTGTTTTCATAGTTGTTAGGTCTGCATTGATAATGAGCCGTCAAGTGGTTTTCTTACTGATACCCCATAGCGGTGACCTAAATTTCTTTTCATTTTTTTGTTTTTTTTGGTGGCTAATGTTTTATTGATGGCGCGCGACCTCAATAAACGAGTGTGCAGTCGATTGATATTTTAGTACGCTTTATGAAGCTGCAGTTGAGCTGTGGTGGCAGAATGTGTGCATTTTTGATTGGTTTCCGCATTGTAGCAACGAAAATATTCAATTGAATTACATGTATCACACATTGTGCTCTGCGCGTACACTGATTTATTTTCGCCATGCTTATCAACAAATTCGATTAGAGTTACTTCGTTGGCCCATTTACATGCACTTAAACACTCAATTTTTGTCGTACCTCTAACAGTTCTCTCGCTTGTGCCAAAACATCTTTGGCTTTGTTAATTTTGAACTTTGTTAACCTTTTCTAATACACCTACAATTAAAATTGCTGCTCTGCCTTGCTGAAATGTGTGTTAATAACAGACCAGTAGCCACTTTGTTAGATTACAGGACAAAGTACTTCAGTGCAAAGCTCACTGCTCACCCCCGTTGGTTCTTCTTTGCCTGCAGTTGCATTTCTTTATTCCTTCACTTCATGTTGTTGGCATACGCTCGGCGAAGCATGAAATTACGCTTACCACACTTGCTCCCCCAGCGCTGTTTGCTCATGCCCTCACTGGCTTTGCAAGTCGCTTAATCCTTTTAAGCCCCTGCAAGTATGCAATGACACAACAGCAAAATGACCAAACGACCAATTGCAACATTTGCCAGACTTAATGCAATGCGATATAAACAACAACTAATACCACAAAAAGTCAATTGTAATTTATACAACATTTTTAATTAAATGTGATTTACAACACACACACCAAAGCCCAACCACAGCAACAACAGCGACAACAACAACAATTGACGTTAGTTCGATCGATTGTTGGTTGGTAAACTTCCGTTCCGTCACTCATTTCGGTCTGCGTTTTGTTAAAGTTGATGTGCCGCTGATGATGACGATGATGATGATAATGAATATAATGATGAGGATGTTGTTAGTCGACACCAACAAGCACAACAACTAAGGCACCTATTTTAATATAATTTAACAGTAGAGCGATTTTGTACGAGTCGCGTTGTGCCTTATCTGATTTCGCAAAAGTGAAGCATGTAATAAAGCCGGGCATTTTGTAATTTGATAAAATAATAGAGATAAGCATACCGCTGCGAGTCGCGTCCGACGCACACTAACGATAACTTAGGCGCTCCGGCGGTGCGCAACTTCAAACTAATGTTTAGTTAGGGTTTTTGGTGCTGAAAACTGTTTCCGCATTTATTTTTGCAGTTGTTTCATAGTTTTTAGTTTTTCTGGCATAAAATATACATTTACGTTTGTTATCATAGCGGCACAATAGTGTATCCTCTTTGCAACGCATATCCTTTGCTTTTGTTGTGCCGTGAACAACCCTCATGTATCGATTTCACATTAATTGCAGCATTTTTCGATGGCGCGTGTTCGAATTTATTTTAGTTTGATTGCATTTGTTTGCGTTGCCGTTGGCAGTTATTGATTTATCTTGAATTTACTACTTTAAACTTACCGCTGTCGTCTTAGATGTATCCTTTTATTTATGACCGCTTTGGCGACGCTTTCATTCGCAGTACTTTTTGTCAGACTTTGTATCTTTTGTTGGTTTTCGGTTTTCAGTTTTCAGTTTTCATTTCCCCCTTTTGTGGCCTGACTAATTGTCGCCTTTGACACGCCTGCCAGGCCCATTTAGCTTAGATTTTTCTGCTACTTTCTTTCACACGTCGGTGGTTTGCTTTTCCATGTCAGCCCTTTTGTGGTTTCGGCGTTTTGTTTCGTCGCTTCGCACGCATTTATTTATTTATTAAATCCTATGACGACTTAAGTTACTCAAAGGAAGCCAAGAAAATTCTTTAGTTTTACTTAATCTCTTTTATGCCCTTTTACGCCCACGCATGCGAATTTTTACACAAGACAAGTGAAATACATAAATTCGCTTGTCTTTATTGTCAAGAAGACCTTCAACTTGACATATAAAAATATATATATATTTTATTGTACGAGTATATAAATAGACAGTCTCGCAAGCCATGTGCGCTATTCGGTAAGCCATGCTATTTCCAGACGTGCAATCATTCGTCATCTATTCAATCACAATTCTACACACAATCATGCCTGACAGTCACTAGATTGAAATAGTTTGCTGCTATTTTTGTTACAACAAAAAAGAATCTTTAATTTTCTTTTCAATGTTCTGCGACTTTATCGCAGAACAGACAACATTTTGCCATATTTTATGACTCACATGATAAGAAACTATTGATAACGACGCAGTGCCTGCTCTGCCGCTAAAGCAACTTAACATTATTAAGTAAAACAATTTGAAGTACAAGGCTCTAAAATGATGCCAAGTTTTGCTATATCGCTGATGTTATAGTTTGTTTTGTTTGATTTATAAGTTGACATGAAATGAAACAAATTAATATGTTTAAAAATGATTCTGTTAATAATTGTTATGCCGGAATTGTTATTACTGTAGTTGGTAATTAAAAGATGTTGTAATTTGTGCCTTTAATTTATGTTCACTGCCAGTGGCAATGCTAACAATGATTGATACACTCGTGACATGACTTTTGCAACGTTTACTGATAAGCAATCAGTTGTACAACATGCGAAAGCGAGGGAACGCGAGGGATAGCGCATGAAGATGATGGAATGGACATGCGTTTGCATTGGCAGACATAATTGACCGATGACATAACAAAATGCATGAAAACGAATGAATGAAGATGAATGAATAAGCAAATTGAAGAAGTAATAATCTTTTGTTTATGTTTATTTACAATAAAATGTAAAAAAAATGTATACGTCATTATGTTGTTGATTATCATAATGATAATGACATGTGATATCAAATAGACATTCAAATTTAAAAAATCAACTGTCGACAGTTGTGCTGTCAAATTTTGACGTATTCATTGAGATTGCGCAAACTAATTTGGTTTTTTGGCTGCTGAAGTTCACACAACCTGCGCTAAATATTTATAACTATTCAAATTGCCTATGCATGCGTGACGATCTTGCTTTAGTTTGACTACCAGAACGACGAAGAATGCAACCTTTATTTTTGGTTGCTTTTTTTTGACAATTTCCTTTGTCATTAAAGACAATTGCATAAAGTGTTGCGAGGGTGAGCGACCAACACGCTGGCCAGTTGTCCGTGGGGGGAAGTCACACAAACTGGGTGCGTTAGGCATGAAAATAATGATGGCAGAAAGGCGAAATGACATGCGATGGCGTTAAATTTTTATGTTCGAAACAAGTTGAACACGCAATGTCATCATTTGATGACCGTCTTTTGTGCGGCAGGAATAAAGTATTACTTTCGGTTTTTTTGTTATATTTTTTGTTTTGTTTTTTTTGAAGATCTTATAAAACTGATAAGCATGAGACCAAAGTGTGTGGAAGTGAGAGCTGTGAAATTTATGACTCTTGTAGTTTTGTGTTGTTTCGAAAAGCTTTCGAAAATAAAGTTACTAACATAAATCATAAATTTTAATAACGAACTCTAAAAAATATCGTATTTGCCACAAACGACAAATGAAATCAATTTAACCTTGAATCATGATAACAACAACGAGAAAAATTTATAAATCGTTTGCGACACACAAGACAGAAGTGTTGAAGATGTGCTTAAACAGTCAATTTGAATATTTCCGCATTTTTATCAAAGTGTTTGCTGTCGTATGTTTTTATAAGAGATACAAATTATTTTTACACCATGAAAATATGCACAGTTGCGGTGAAAAAAATAGTAGTGCTGCCACATGTTTTCGCCAATGCTTTTGATAATCCAAAACTATAGTCAAAGAACTTTTAATGAAGATTGAAGCGGCTTGACTAATATATTAGGTTAAGGATGATGTGTAAAAACGACGTAGGAAGTCATGCTGTTATATTCTAGTCAGCATATCCCACCGATTTAGTGCTTCTAATAAGTTTCTCAAAGGGCATTCTTTCGCCATCAGTTAAAATGTAGTGGAATGACTATTACTATCTCCAGATCTCATAGGATATGTGTCGTTAAGTAAAAAGTTTGCCTATCAATTGCCATAATAGTAAATCAAAAGTACATGGATATACATTTTTGTGTTGTTTCAAACATGTAAAATTTCGTTCAAGCAGAGTTAGTTTTCTGACCACAGCTGTTTATAATGCGCAAGCATGAAGATCACCTAAGTAAATTGTTGTTATAAAATATTATTTCTATTTCAATTTATGTTTTTTTCATCAGCTCACGCTTCTTTGATAAGAAAGCTGTTGAAAAAACATAAATTTAGATAGAAATGTTTTATTTTATAAGATTTTCTGCCATTTTTTGTTTTAAATTGTATTTAAAGAAGATTTAAAAATTTTGAGCAGTTTGATTTTATTTATTTTTGCTAGACTACAAAGGAATTTTTACAAAGTATCGCGCATAGATTTGGCAGCCAAGCGAAGCAGGAAGAAATCGCGCGCTGGAAATAGTTTTACTTATTAGTTGAGGGCCTTCGAAAACGCTCTCAAGTAAATAAACAATGCTATTTAGACATCACTTTGCTTAATTAATGTTTATTATTATTTAAAAGTATTTTTTTTTTGTTTGTTTAAAGAAATAACAGAAAACCAAAAGGCATGACTCAACCGACAAACGTCAGCAAAAAATTTATTGATTTAAATATTAATTTGATGTTTTTTTTATTGTCAAAATCGTTTGGCTTATAAGTAAAACTCAAATTCACAGATTTATGCGCAGAAAGCGTGAAATTCTACACATATTTTTCTTTAAAACAATTTAAACAATCTATTCTAAGAAACTTTTGGTTTAATAAAAACATTTTTGATTAAATGCTGTCATCATCAGCAAATATTTCGTGCACAAACGAAAACAATTTTTAATTATTATTTTAATTAAATGAATTGTGAAAACATGCTGCAGCTTCATGGAGTCTTTCACACTTGAAACAAATCGCGTACATACAACAACAATACAGTGACAAAACACCAAATCAGTTTCATTTTTCGTGGCCTTCAATTTTACCAACGAAATTTATGTACAACAAATTAAAATTTTCAATGTTCGAGAATAACTTTTAATTAATTCCAATTTCAATTTCATTTTCATTTGTTATAAAATGTGCTCTTTTATTGCACATTTCGCGTGAATCGGCGCCAAAAACAGAAATGAGCGCAAATTAGCGCACCGCCGTGCAACTCCTCCGCACCCGGCATGACCCAACGAGCGCATTTTGTCATACCAAGAAGACTCGCGCTGTTGTGTGTATGACTAATTTTTGACAAAATGATGTCAGCAGCAGCAACGGCGACGATAAGGTGGTGCTAAAATCAACATTTCGAATGCCAAGTTCAATACGAGCAGCGGTTCGAAAATAAAAATATTTATTAGATACAACATTAAAATCGAAAACTCTCTTTGGTATTTTATACGTTTTTCAAACCGAAATGGCGAAATAAATTTTTAATTAACAAGAATATTATAAGTTGCGGTATCTTTTATCAAAAAAAAACATTTTGCATAACTTTGCAATATGCAAAATAACAACAACAACCAATAACACATAAGACATTCAAATCACGTCGCTGATTAGCAACTCGTGTCAATGCGCCGCCGTGCTTTAAAGGCGGCACTTGTTGTACTTGTTGGGTATATCGTCTAATACCGGAACTCTTGTATTCCTTAAGGGCCGCTTTGATAGCGATAAACTATAAAAGCATTGCTGCCGAAGGTGCGCTGAACTTTATTTGCCGCACGACGCATTCAAATCAAACTTTATGTTCAATCATTATTATGACCAACACTACAAGACCGCCCGGTGCCCAACCCAAACAAACAAACAACTAAAAACCATGTCCAAATTCTCATAGCGATGTTGCTTTCATGCAAATGTATAAAGTCCAACCCCCAAAAAAAGTAAACTTAATGAATATGGCGCCAAAGCGTCCACGATTTCATTTAATAAGCCAATTGTATTAATTTTCTACTAATACTTTAGACACTTAATGCAAGAAGAAGAAGCAACACAAAATCTAAGTACAAATAATTAAAATTTGCGCAAGTGTTTATTTTTTTTGTTTTTATCTTCAAGTGCGCGCAAATAACAAATATTGTAGAAGAAGAGGCAACATTAAATTAGCAATTTTTAATTACTATGCAAACACTTTTCGCTACACTTGAAAAACTTTGCTCAATTTTTTTCAATTAACGTAAGATTTTTGCTTCTATTTTGTCATTCCTACTTTGTTGTTGTGAATGATGATGGATCTGTGCCAGAGTTCCACTAAGCTAAACGTAACTTTTGTATTCTTTCCGGGCATTCAAAGGCGTCACTGTCGCGTCGTGTCGCATCAAGTTGCCTCGCCATCACACCGTCAATAGTAAATAGATTTGCGCCTGACCCAGTTTCATTCAACTTATTTGTTTTCAATATTCAGACTTTCAATCTATATTGTACAGACACATACGTATACGAGTATATATTTGTCTTCTTTCATATTTATTATAATTAATTGTTTTGAAAATAAGTCGGTGGCGCAAAAAAGAACACTGCAAAAAATAAACGTCAACGAGTGACGCATGTCGTTAACCGATGCCAACTGTTTCAACTGTCTGAGTTAGCATTGAAGTCATCATAGTCAAAGCATCGCTCATTGATTCATAGTGATATGAAAGATGCGTCAAAGTTTGCTAATTGTTGATTGCTGTCAAAGATGCCAAAGTTCTTGTGGCGCGTGCTGATAGATCGCTCAGTGTATCAACATT
Source organism: Phortica magna (assembly GCA_037044515.1). Classification (NCBI taxonomy): domain Eukaryota; kingdom Metazoa; phylum Arthropoda; class Insecta; order Diptera; family Drosophilidae; genus Phortica; species Phortica magna. The sequence goes on from JBAMBP010002741.1 coordinate 21,972, forward strand.
TATAAAACGAATGGGAAGGTGTTTTTGAAAGATTAATAGCTGATTACGAAGAGGAAACTGATACAGAAGTAGTTTAATGATTGTGTCGCTTTATCTTGTGCCTAAGTTTATCATAATAATAAATCAACTTGCACACTCATCTATTTTATCTTTTAGTTAAATATAACGCGATGACTTAAAATAATTATTTTGATACTTTTTTCTTATACGAGTATATATTTAAATGAGTTTTATTTTATTTATATTTTAATTAAATATCATGTGACGTCAATTAACTTATTAAATGATACATACAACATACAACACACACACACTCACACACTTGACTAACTTGATTGATTAATGACGCTGCAACAGCATTAGATACTTTCCTTGAAGTACAATACAATACAATAGCTGATGAAACACGCAAACGAGTCTTTAAGTTTTATGAAGTACGCCAAACCCTTGTCCCCGACACCCGCTTAATGCATTAATTTTAAATATTTACTATAATAAATAAAAACCAATAAATGATATTATTGCTTTTTCATTGTTTGTCAAACAAAAAATCAATTACGCAATTGAAGAACCCTTCACCGAAGTTAGAACATGAAAACGAATCACTGTAATTATTACAAGTAAAAAAAACCAAAAACATTTTCAATGTCAAAACTTCATTTGATAAAAATTTAACAGATTTAACTCAATAAAAACCAATTAGTTTTCGTTTCTAAAGGCCTAAAATGAATGTTTGCGGTTGAAGCGAAAGAAAAAAATTACCACTCAAGGTTATCGCTGCAATTAAGAGGTCAACGCAGTAAGTCTGCTGCCCCGCCACAGTAGTCGTGCATAAGGAAATTAATCAAATACAAATTCATCGTTTTAATTTTGGGGCATAAATTAATGTAGCCGAGCGCTCTTGAAGGCAAAGTCGCTTTCGCGCGCCGTCTATCATTTGTTGTTGTTGCTGTTGTCATTCGTACACTTGTAATAAGTCACAGCATAGCAGAGCCAGCAGCGCGGACCCTTGAAGTCTGTTGTTGCGCTACAAACGCGACAAATAAGTTCGAACGCATGAACCTCATTGTCTGCCATTTCAATTAGAAATTCGTTCCGTTGACGTTTCCGTTGTCTTTCGTCGCCATTTGACATATGTACGTTCATCGATCGAAAAATAAGCACACATATATAGCAATCGTCGATCGGAACGCTAAATTGCTATGTCAACGACAAAAACCAAATAAAAAATAAAAAAACAAACGCTGAAGAACTTTTTTCATTTTTGGCGTTAATTTTTGTTTCAAATTCAGCGTCTTTGACGCCTCTTCAGTTAATATGCGATTTTTACGAGTTGGGTGAGAGCTCTTTTGCCGTCCGTCTGTTGCTTGCTTAAACGAAAGTCAAGTATGAATTCATACATTGCTGCCTCACTCTTCTTATCGTCAGTCAGCCAGCCGAAAGCGGCGTGTGCCTTGAGTCTTCAAGTGCGACTCATTGACAGTTGTCGTCGTCGTTCGTTTGTAAGACGTTCTTTCATATTTAATAGCTTCATTTAGAATTGTATTTTTTTTTTGTATTTTTATTATTATTACACATAACCCTTTCATCTCAGTACGTCACCCTTTCTTATTTGAATAATTTGTGCTTTGCATTTTTGGTAAGGCGTCAATCGTCAATCGTCGAATCATCAGTTGTTGCTCACTTTTTATCGCGATCAGTTTACGCTCGCTCGAACGCTTGGCTCGCTATCAGTTCGTTTGTGTCGCTGCGCGTGAGCGGTCGCGATTCGCGTTTATACATCTTGTTTTAAGCCACGTTATGTCGTAACGCCCACGCTTAACTTAAATTGTTTGTGTTTTATTTAAAAAAAAAATAGAAAAAAAGCGCAGGAAAAATGTTGACCGATTTTTTGCGCTGATAAATAACTTTTGGCTATTTTCGACCTGATCGGCAATAATTGTGCGTGTGGGTTTGGCTTCTAATACAATTTTTTGTGCTATAATTTTAAGTTGCCTAAGCGGCTTAAAGTAATTTGCATAATTCTAAAGCAAAATGGATATGCCGCATTTTTATTGTTAATAGTTTTCTAATGAACGCTTTTTGTGAATTTAAAATGTCAGCATGTAATTTATCAAGTTACATTTTTCGTAGAAATATTTCAGCTCCAATTTGATATTGACCTTCGTGCATACTTTTAGCCTTTAAGTTATATAAATTTTCAGTTGCAAAGCATTAAAAAAGCATTGAAAAACTTTTATGTGCAAATAAATTTCCAAACAGCTGACAAACGTTCGATGGCGAGAAAAAAGTGTTTTGCAGCTGATGCAAATAGCCATAAATTAATTCTATCAATACACAACAACAACAACAACGTCGAAGACTTCGAATACCATGCAGGCAAATGTTACTCGAACAAGTTTTTCTTATACATATTTTTAAAGCTAACAAAATAATCAAATAACCAAAAGTGTTAAAAAAATATAATGAAAACAAAATTTGTTTTCTTGCGAAATTTGCAGTTGTGCTTGAATGAACCGAAGTTGTTTGTTGTCTCACATAAGTTTGCTTGTTGCTGTCAACATTTGTGTTGTTCATGCCACTGTCAAATATGAGCGATAATCGCTGTGATTTAATATCGCTTAAGCTCTTGCACGCTCTGTGCCACATGTCATTCCAGTTAGCTCGGCTCGGCACAGTTAAGTTTACTTCACTTCAGTTCTATTTCACTTTCTGCCTCATTAAAATTGTGCATAATTTGACGGTTTTGCTGTTCATACGCGGGCATTGTAAATGACATGGCATTGTGCTTGCCTACTTGAGTGCATACATTATACGTCTTTTTATTTATTGTTCTTGTTCTTGTTGTTGTTCTTGTGCTTTGTTTTGTTTTTGTGTATCTTTTTGTTTTTACGACGCGCGTTAAATTAAAACAAATGTTAGTGAGGCATAGAAATTGCGCTAAATTTAGACGCGTCAAGAGACGAAGCAACAACATGCAACAAAAGCAGATACAAATCTCATGCAACAACAATAACAACAGCAATAGTTTGAAAGGCAAAAACAACCTGCTTGAAATATGTTTAAAAGATTTGAACTTCGTTGCTCAGTTGAACTTAGGCAAGGTTACTCAGCGCTTGCTTGCCATAAAAGGAGTGTAGATCGTTTTTTGTTTGCTTCCTTGAGCTTGGCTTATTTTCTATATACCTTTTTGCATATGTCGTTTCATTTAGCTAACAAAAAACCACTTTTTCAAAACCAATTTTGTTCTTCTACTGCAGGAAACGACGAGTATTAGCAACGCCAAAAGAAGCCAACCGAAAAGCAACAGCAGCAAGAAAAAAAACTCAAAACAACAACAAACACTAGTATTGGAGGCAACAGCATTGCAAAAACAAGAAGTATAAAAATTCATTATATTGCAGTTGCAGTCTGCAGTCAACATTTTGAGTGGCTGCACAAATAAACAGGCGCGAGCATACAAAACTCAGCGCAACGCAACACAACTCAACTTAACTAAACAACAACAGCGCAGAGGCAGACAAGACTAGCGTGCAGCAAAGCGTTGCATGGCGTATTGTATAGAATTTGACTGTTGAAAGACACAAAGATAGAACTGTGCAGATAACAAGCGCAAGAGCAAGAGCAGTCGAGGCTGGCGCAAACATTTCCGCAAAAAAGTTTATTTTCAAATGCAATCGCAAAAGTTGTTTGAATATTTTCATTAATAAAAATAAACAAGTTAACGTAATAAACAAATATATATAAAATAACAAAGCGTGCGTGCGTGCTGAGCAAATCCAATTGGATTCGTCGTAGAAGAAAGGAACAAGTGCCATACGCAAAAAGTGCTAAGATTTGAACGTGAAAACTGTTTCAACACAACGGCAACGAGTTGTATACCTTCGGCAGAATGGAGGGTGGCTATGTAAATGAAGGTGAGTTGTGCATTCATTATTATACGCTTTGCTATTGAACATTTAACTAAAGCCAATTTTACTTAAGTTACACAAAGCGAAAGCTTTCGCAGCGCAAATAAGTTTTTCAACACATAAATAAACATAAAATATTTCGCACCTTTTCTATTTTTGTGTTTTGTTTGAAAACAGAAAAATGGCAAAACACATATTGAAATAATGCAATCGAATGCATTTTCGAAATATAAAAACATTTATGCATTGAATCAAAAGCACAAGTTTACCGCCCGCCACGCTTCACGCCGCTTCACACCGCTGCACATCAGCATTGGCACTCATTGAAGAACAAACATTTGCACAGATGCGTTGATGCATTCATGTTGCAAACAGAAATTCTTATTTCACATTTGCATTTTGACTTTGACTTTTGAAATATTTTTTCTTGCATTTTCATTCATTCATTCGAACGCAAAATATTTGTATCTTTTTATAGTTTATAAATACACATGTGCACAGTGGCACAAAAACACACTTTTGTATGCAATTTTTCATTATAAAATATATAGATTTTTATGAGACATGCCACGCCCAACGCCCACTGCTGACAAATGACAAATGACATTGCACACGTCATTAGTCAGCAACTAATTTATATTCATTATACTTTTTAGTTTTGGTTTTAAAGCGGCTCTGATCTGCTGAGTTGATTGCTCAAATGATCATATGAATATATAATCGTATTTTCATAAATATTATACAATATTTTCAACGCTCGCTGTCTGAGTGTGTGTGATTATTTTAATTTTAGTTCATTTTGCATGCAATACAATGCATTTATTTTTTGTTTTATGGCAAGTTGTCAGTTTGATTTGCATTTTCATTAAAAATAAACAATTACGTTATTTCATGCTCGTAGTCACCGTTTCAAAGATGCTAATATTGAATTGAATTTTTGCTCGAAATAAATGAATTTGTAAAATTTGTGTTCAAACAAAAAATGTCTCTCTGTTTCTCTCTTTCAACATTCCCAAATGCTTTCATTAATCATGCAGAAGACTCGGATGCAATTATAGGCGTGGAGAGTCCAGGTAAAGTTTGCTTGCAAAATTATTCATCAAATCAGATAAAAATCATTTCCTTTCATATTCTTTTAAAGAAGATTTCATACATTTGTGTAATTTGTTATAACAATTAAACGGCATTAGGAGCCATTATATAAACAACTGTCTTTGAATTACTTATTTGGCAAACTATGAAAAGACATTTTAGTTATAAAAATAACTAAACTTATTTTTATGAAGTTTTATGTTTTTATTACTTGAGTCGCCAATTTAACTCTGGGTACAACGCTAGACTTGATTATTAAATTCAAGTTTGTGCCCTTTATTACTTAACGAGTTATTTCGGTTAATTTCAATAAAAGTTACATTTTTGCGCCCACACAAAGTTGTAGACTGTTGTTTTTATTGATTTTATAATCGTAATAATACTTGATAGAGCAAAACTTCGAAGTGATTAGGCGCCGAATAGAAGCGCCGCAACAGCTTCATAAACAAAGTTTCATTCATACATGCGACATTAACTGCCCTGAGGCGTTGTCGATGTCGTTGTCGATGTCGTCGTCGTTGCCATTGCGGGCACATCACTTACAACAACACAGCCTAAATGGCATAAATTCGCCTCTTATATTTACGCGCCATAAACAGACAGAATTCCCTCATTGTAACGAGCACTCAATATCAATTCACAACGTCGACGACTGACTTAACTTCGTTTTTCTAACCGTCTGTCCTGCTGTCTGTCTATGGATCTGTTGGTCTGAGTGGTCTGTATGAGCACGTTACTGCTGACCGAAGCCGGTTTTCAAGATGCGCGCAACTTGATTAACTTTTATCGCCCACATGGCAATTTTCAGGCTTGTTCTACTCTTTGATTGAGTTGTAGATACGTAAGTACTTTTAGTTTAAAGCTATTTTATAGCCCATGTAATGGACCACGACTTAAAATGCAGAACAAGTCGTTTTTTTCATACTTACAAAAATGGCAACTTAATGCGCGGAAAGGCTTAACCAAAATGTGCATCATAAATTTGACAGTTGACAGACGCCGGCAGTCAGTCAGTCAGTCAGCAATTGTCAACTTTTTATGCCTTTTTTTACTTGGTACGAAATTAACAATAATTTAATCATTATAAACGTTGACTGCATGTCAAACAATAAACAAATCAATAAATTGGCAGGCATCAACATTTATAAATAAATCTTTGACTTATTCAAGTATGCCTTATTGGAAATTGCGCTGACATTGATTTTTTTCTTATTTTTAAACGATTTTGTTTTCGATTTGTAAGAGGTTGCAATCAACTTCATGTTTATGACAAATGTTGCTTTCTTAAAAGTCCATAAAGACATACGTTTTTTTAAGTGTAAAGCGCTCTAAAGAACATCGCAAATACTTTATGATTCCATGAAATAAATGTAGGGCGAAACCGCTTTGTGCCTTTGTCCGACTTCAGTTTCACAGCAACGTTGAAGTTGCTGATGTCATCATGCCCGCCGCATTTGTTGAGAAAAAAATGTATTTCAGTTTGGATTTTTTGTATACTTCAAGGACAGTTGGCTCTCGAGTTGTGTCTTTCTCGAAGATCACGTTTATGGCACAAATATGTGCATTTATTTTAAGAGTTTTAGACGCCAAAAAGCGATTTTCGTTTCCAGGAATTTTTTGGTTTTTGCATCTTCTTTTAGAGTTTCTCAAATGTTTATGGCTGAGCTTGGCTTTTGTTATGTCTAAGCCATTTTGAGGGCGACTGCCACCGCTGTCTAGACGAACACATTTGTGTGTAGAAACTGTACTTGTATTGCATCGACTCGAGTTCGGTTGGAGTAACGTTTGATAGACGCTCTCCTGAAAATCGAAGCGCGTCTTTAAATGCCACTTTAAGCGTCTTTCAATCAGTATTATTTTTTATGAACACTCAACTCATTTAACAACGCTGTGCATTTAACAGTAGCGCAAGTAATGAAATAAAATACGAGTAAGTCTCTAATGTAACACTTTGCAAGTCAAATGCAATAAATGCCGCACAACGTCAACGTTGGACACATGCAACGAGACGAGGTTGCGGCTTGACTGACCGCTGTCAAAGATTGACAGCTTCATTTGAAAAGTATAAAGTTTCCTCATGCCATTAGACACGCTTACAAGCCAACACTAAAAGCACATCACATCAACTTGTGAATTCAAAAGCAAAAGTGTCAATTTTAACAGCTTTTCACTGTTCCTTAGGCCGCTTCGCTCACGCTTAGTGATTAACACCGTGTTGGCAACTGGCCCAGAACATGTTGCCGGCTGTTGTGTGTACGCTAACTTGGCTTAACGTTGTCGCTGTCTAGGCATGTATTAGTGTGTGCTTGTATGTGTGGTGATTACGCCTTAGTTTTTGTTTTTTTTTTGCCGTTTTCATAAGTTTGGTCAACAAATATTTGCAGCGCGTTTAATGCCTTCGTTTTCAGGGTCAAGTTGATGGCAGCATGTGGCCGGTAGTAAAAGTTGTTCACTCTAGAGTATTTTAGCGCCTTCGTCCGTTACTTAAAAACGCATAAATTAATGAAATTTGTAGCTCAGTTTCATTTCATTTTGTTTTGTTTTATGCTAAAAATCAATGACGTCATTAGCGCTGACACTGTTACATATTGAAATGTTTACATACATGTGTGTGTATTTATGTTGGGCTACGCACATTCACGCACGGTTCAAAGCACTTGAGTGCCACCAGTCCAGGGTCAATGTAATATATTTTTATGTTTGTATGTAAAATGTACTGTCTGCCAAAAAGAAAAAAACATAAAAATAAACAACAAAACACAAAACGTACAACAAATGAGTGTTTATAATGAAACTGTAGCGTATATTATGAAGATATATGTTCAACTATAAGGCATTAATTACGCTAGCAAATTATAATAATTATAATAAAAGCACAAAACTGTTTGTATCTAGATACATGTGTGTGTATCTCAGCACTGCTTGTCTACAGCTGTGTGCTGTACAAATATTTTCCTCATAGTTTTTCTTGAAATTTGTGTGTTCTTCTTCTTTATTTTCGCACATTAGCAAACCATTTAAGTAAACTGTTAAAAATTAGTTTCTTAAGATGATCAAAAACTGTGTATTTGAGAAATTTCAATTACGTAATTTCATATAAATTTACCTGAGCAACGAACACGTGCTTGTGGTTTTCTCAAGTACATGTAGTCAGCGCGATTATGCAAAACAGATATATGTGTGTACATAAATGACGTCAGTTAACGCAAATAGCTACAAGCACCGATTGTTAGTCACTTACATACGTACAATATAAGCGCGGAAAATTCAGCGAAATATTTGTAAAGCAAAGAACAAATATTTGTTCGCGTCTATTAAGTTTTATCTCTTGCTGAACCATACAGTTTTTATTGGCCGCGCACACTAGCCGAGATAATAGTGCGGTTGGCGCAGAGCAGAGCGGAGCACATGTCTGCATACGCCCAAAGTTGTGCGCGCTGCGCAGCCATGCTAAGTTCAAGTATAGCTCCGGTTTGGCTTTTGCCTGAGCAACTCGCTTTGGGCAACGACAAGAGAAACGAATTGCATTCAAACGATTTGCATTCAAATCGCTGTGCGCGAAGTATTTGCATAGCGTAATTTATCATTTCAATTTAATTTTTGTTGACTGCTGTTGACCGAATTGCACAAAACGGCCGCAGTCCAAGTGACAGACCACAGTGACGTCAAGTCACATTGAGCTATGTTTGCTTAGTGATGAGACAATACTCTAAGAGGTCATAAATAACAGTATTAGCAGACTGTTTGATTAGTCAATTTTACTGTTAGGTAGATACAGAGGTGTTCTTACGGGGACTTAATGATCCTCAGTGATATCGAGTGAGTTGTTGAAAGTCTTGTTCAATTATTATTGGCCGGAATCATTCGAGATCTTTGTTCGCTTGACGATTGCCAGTAATTCTTTGGTAGACCTTCTTCTGCCAGGAAAGCAAGCTAAGTAACTCTCAAGTATGTGTTTCTAGAATTTATAAGCGGCTGACAGTTGTAGTTGATATGTTCTACTGTCTCTCGACATCTAGTACATTACACATAATACAACTAATTGAAAAAATTGTCAAAATTAGAGATTCACAAGTGTAAAACATCCAAGATTAAGCCAAAAGCCTCTTAAGAACTGTCAATGGAAAAAAAGTAGGCGTGAGAACGAAAAGTTCAAAAAGGAATTACAAAACCGAACATTTTATATAATTTGTGGCTATGTTACACAGCGCCCCAAAGCACATACGGCAATTGCGCATTCAATGTTGGCTAGTAAGCTTAAACAAACGTGTGTCATCACTAAGCGTGCAATTCCGTCCGCCTTTGTTTCTAACAACATTTTTCACTCCTCAAACAAACAGTATAAACAACAACAAAGTGTTCATTATCGTTGTAATTGTTGTTGTTGTTGTTGCATACTCTTTCTCGTTTGCGTGCAACTTTTATGGCTTTATAAACATTTTTTTGTCCATGCTATTTGCTAAACAAATTGCAGCAAATATTAGCCAAGAGTTGGTTTGGCGCATGCGTGCCAATGACTAAAATAAAAGTCGACGCCACCAATAAATTATATGTAAAGACTATTGAAAGCTTCAGCAAATATTTGCATTTGCCTCTTGATGCATTTATATTATTTGCGATTTTGTTGATGTTGTTGTTGTCATTTTTCGGTTTCTTTTTTAATGCTAAAAATAGAAAAGTAATTAATTAAATTAATTTGCCTATTGAGGCTAAGTGATTTTTGCTGTACGCCTGCGCCAAAAATCAACAATTTAAATAAATATAAATTAGCCAAAAGGCGCCAACAAGACACAAGCCTCAAAACAGTCTCAGATCTACTTCGGTGTAACACAAAAAATAAAACTAAGAACGCTTGGCAACTGAAAATCGCGCACGAAATATCTTTCACGAAATGCCATGAAATTGCAACTGATTTGATTTGCAAACAAAAACACACAAAACAAAAAATCAAGCGTAAAATTGTATTTTAAGCGTCGCACATTCATCAATCTTACGAAAATCTTAACTAAATGTTTTATGTGCAATCTGCGCAATCTTTGTATCTTTTGGCACGCCGTCGCTCGTCTGCCGGCTGCCGGTCTGTGAATGATTACCGAGCGCGGCAAAATGCACAAATGCCTTACGAGTATGTTTTGACATGAATAGATGCGAGATAAACATAAAATTGCAACCTGAGGTGCCTAATGGGCAATGTAGAAGTATCGGTTCAGCAGTCGGTGGCAGTGTGTGTGTGTGTGTGTTTGTCTCAGAGCTCGCAGATATACAACAACTCAGGCTTTTGTTTGAAATTATGCTTGGCAAATGACGCTGCCGGGCTTTGAGGCTTTGTGGCCGTTTTGTGATATATGAGACTGCATTCAAATTTTCAGCTCATGGCTAAGATATTTTAGCAACTGCTGCAGGAGAAGCTTACAATTTTCGGCAATTGCCGTTATTCATAGTAATTTGTTGCGCATAGATTTGAGTTAATTTGCGGTTGCAATTTTCATTGCACAAACATATATTTTATGCTCATAAAATATGCAATTAACTTTTAACATTTTTTAATTTCGTTGCGCAAATTCGCATTGATTGGCTTTGTATAAGTAAATCGTTTTTTGTGCTTCCCACACTTAATTATTATAAATTGACTTTAGCTGCCGTACACACACACACGCACACACACACGTCAAACCGTTCGAAACTCATTAAATTGTCGCCCTTGGCAAAAATGACGCCCCGAAAAGCGGCGCGCGCATGCGTAAACCCCAAAAAATGGAGCGGCGGCAAAAAAATTGGAATTGGAGAAAATTGCGAACGGAAACGCGAGTCGTCAAAGTAATTAATCACTTTACAAAATGCCCGCAAACGAGTACACAACAAAAGCAACAATAAAAACATGTTTAATACAACAAAAGCAGAAAATGTTCGTGTGTGGGCAGCACGCGGGGCAATGAAAACCGACGCTTAGCCGTGGCTAGACTTGAGCTAACCCAGTCTAAGCCCGGCCCAGACAAAAGCGGCAGCAACGGCAGCGGCTGCGGCAGTGGCAGTGGCAGTGGCACAGGTGTGGGCATAGCCATAAAAACGAAACGGCATAAAATTCATTAAAATTGAATTAGCCACGTGAAAAAAAGGCAAAAAAGAGAGACAATCGTTGTGACTTTGAAAAGCGCACGAACATTAAATGAAATCAAAACCAAAACAACATTTTTGTAGTTTACTATTAACAAAAAAAAAGAGAAACAACAACAACAAAAAAAAGGTAAAACTTGACGCCTCAATGACAATCAAAAGTATCTCGAATGCATGCATTTGGCTCGCTCGCGCCATTGAAGCGTTTTTATCTCTTTGCTTGAAATATGCAAAACCATTTGAAAAATCGACATATTTATAATATTTTTTTGTTTAAGCTCAAAATCAAATTAGCCGCTGTCAAATTGTCGTTGTAATTTCCGTAAGTTGTTGTTGCTGTTGTTGTTGTTACAAGCTTGTCATACAAGCCACAAAAATATGTGTCAGTCATTCGACCTTCCGCACTGAATCACCGATGAACAACACAAGAATGCTTATAAAAGGTGTTTAAAAATAAATAATAAACAAAATGCGCCAAAAAGAAAATCAAAATTATTTATTTATTACAAAAAAAAATAGTTTTTCAAATGAAAATGCCATTTTGCAAGTCGCAATGTCACTGCTACACAAATGAAACTGAAAACGAGAGCGAAATTATTTGGCGATGTGCCAAAATTCAAAGCACAATTAAAAAAATTAAAATAAATAAAAAGAAAAACTCGCAAAGTAAAGAAAATGAAAGAAAATGAAAGACAAACTGTGCAAAAACAAATATTATTGTTGTTGTTGTTGCAATAAGTTGGCGTCAAGTTCAAAATGCGTGCGCAAATCTATGAAAAAGCATGCAGCAAATTTCACTTTTGCATTTGGAGCACAAAGTCAATTCCGCATTGCGTCGCGTACAACAAACAGCCACGGCAACTGCAACAACAACAACAACAACAACTGAGCGGCAAACGTCACGTCATATTCAGTCGTAGTCGCAGTCACAAACACAGTCACAGCCACGGCATTAAGGACTGACAGATCGTTTGCAGCGCGCATACTAAAAGTATATAATGATCTTAAATTATAGTTTATTGGTTCATAAATTCAAGAATATTAGCGCTATTTCATATATGTATATGTGTGTACAATTGTTGGCAGCTTTTCAACATTTCACTCGTGAAAATTTCGTTTCGAATTGAAATTCTTGGAAAAAAACAAAATTGCTCACAATTTTATGAGTTTGTTGATTTTCAACATTTTGTCACAATTACTTTGCGGCGGTCCGTGGAGACTCGTGGCTGTAATTGGCAGTTGTGAGGCGTCTCTTGATGATATTTGCGTTTTGCAGTAATAATAATAAAATGTGAGCAATTCTTTAATTGACAATTGAAGTGTCATTTCATTGAAAATTTGAGATAAAAAGTGTGTTAATGATTTATATTTTGAGGGCGTTTGCATTTTAATTTATATTCTTTATTGCACTTTTTCAGTTTTATTTATTTTTTTGTTATTTTTTTATTGAAGTTGTGCCATTTTAATTTATTGGCCATTAAGCGCGATTTAAACAACGGCCAAAGTGACAGGAAGTCATTTCGCAATGCAAATTGCAAGTTTCATTAAATGGCAAGAATTAACAATAAATTAAGTGCAACAACAACAACAACAATAGCAACAACTGTCACAACAAGACCAAATTCATGCTTGAAGCTTCTTCAATTAAGGCAGCAAAGTGCACACGTTGACTTAAAAGCAAAAACAAAAATAAAAACGCTAATTAAGCATGCAAAGTGTACGAAAAAGTGCTCATCGATTGCGCAATCAATGAAAAGCCAACGAAAAAAAAGGCTGAGCCGTGCTCAGGAATTATGACACGCATTAATATTAATGAGCGTGGCTTAATTAAATGAAAATGTTTGACAAATGCTCTTCATGCGGCAAACAAATAATATAAATTTGTTTTATTTATAAGCCGCTTTGAAAATTATTACAAAACTGCAATTACGAAAGCATGAGAGAAAAATAAATACAATCAGCATGAATGACATGAAATACAAGTGCAGCGACAACAACGACAACAATGCCATAATTTTAGCGCCGTCTTACATTACATGCACAGCAACAACAACACTAACAACAATTAAAAAGTTTCAAATAAGTAAAAAACAAAACAAAAGCAGAAAATTTAGTAATTAAATACGAACGCGCACGAGTGTGAAATGCATTTAAAAAAAAAAACAAAACAAAAAAAAATAAAAATAAAACTAAAAATGTTTGTTCAGAAAATTTTGAAAAAAAAAAAACATTATATACTCCTTTGTGTCACAATGTAATGCGGCACATACGGCAATTGAGCAATCGACATTCTTTTTCAAGTTTAAATAAGACTTTCCTATGTGATTAATGGCGTAGTATAACCATGTGTGTGAATTTTGTTTATAGTAGAGCTTCGACAATCCGTAAAATCAGCAGCAGAATTATTAAACCGTCAGAATGTTTATGTCTTTCTTTACTTATCTTCTGATATACTTACATGCATATAAGCGAAATAATACACACTCATCCCGAGATCTCCAAAATTAATGATCCGATTGAGCTTAAATTTAGCATAGTGTCTACTTTCGTGACTATTTACCAAGCTAAATAAAAGGGCATCAGCTAGTATAATGATATTGATATAATGATAACTAATAAATTTAAAGATTTTTTTCACAAATTTTAATAATATAAAAATGAGCATATTGGGATCATTAACATTTAACTTTATAATGGAAGAAGATCTTAAATAGCCAATACACGTATTAGTGTTCTAATTACTGGAACGTCCAGACTATAAAGTGTTCGAACTACCAAAGTTCTACTGTTTCTTTCACTTTCTTTCAGCTCTCACCATTGCTTTCTTTGCACATTAAACCGATCTTTACTCCATTTACAAACATATGACACAGCATAAAAGACTTTCGTGACTGGTGCCTATACTTGGACTGCAACTTCATGTAGAGTAAGAAACGCACAGCGTGTCACTCACCATTAGTTCAATTAGTCCAAGACAACATTCAATCGCTCAATCGATCACTTGTTTAATTACGCTTTGCTCTGAGGTTACTCATACGTGACGTTGTCGAATCATTTCAGATGCGTCAGTAGTCACACGCCGCTTCACGTTACGTAATTACGTAACATTTCGCGCATTAACGCTAAGCACTCGTTTTTTTATTTTCTTACTTTTTCGTGTTGTGCTCTCAGCTTAATTTGGTTGCTTGTTTGTGAGTTTATTTACCCCGAAAAAAGATAAAAATTTTTTGTTTTTGCTATTTTGCTCGTTTTATTATTTAATGCCATTTCGGACTTTTTGTCTTTTATTACAACGACGAGTACATTTGAATTTATTTTCCTTTTTTTATGGCATTTTTTCATGGCGCTCTCATTGAAGTTTCATGACATTGCATGAAACATGCAAAATAGTTTCAGACTTTCAACTCATTTCGAGTTTGTGTCGACCGCGCCGACATGCCAACTGCAAAAACTGACATTTTTCACATTTCGTTGAGTGTTTGCTTAGTTAATTGAATTCGGTACGAAGCGAGCGCGACCACTCACGGGTGGCGTCATTTTCACGCTGGACACTTGTGTTAATTTAATTTGTACTTGAATGACGCTGGCCGGCATGCTAAGTAGCAAAGCGAGCCAACTGACATGGTAGTAGGCGCCAACTTGAAAACACATATTACTTGTGCTCCTACATTTTAGTTGTTGTCAGGAACGAGGCCTCAATGATGTGTTTAAGTGTTTGCCGCTTTGCAGGATGCAAGCCTGCGTTGTAATTTAAGCGTTTAATGTTGCCTCGTCGACATAACTAAGCGTTTGACAGTGACGACGCCCACTGTGAGCACTTTAACTTCTTTATTTGCGTTGTTCTGCTTATTGTTCTGCGCATTTCAGAATGTTATTTGGGCGTGGACATTACCCTAAGGACTGGCTGATGTTGTGGCATAAAAACACAATTAACTTTGCCTAGTGATGCGCGTCCAACAGGCAAGTAAGACCAACAAGCTAGGCAACGAACTGTCAGCTGTCGCAATTCGCACGAGTTGCTGCTACACATTAACCAGAGACAAGGAGCACAAGATTCTGTTCTTTTATGTTAGCATAGCAAAATTCATTGCATTGCCTGGCAAGCTCAGGCACAGCATGCGTTCATGTAGTTGTTGGCATTAATTTTTTATGCAGATATGCTGCAAGTGTATAACATACCCCTACCCGTACCCCTACCCATACACATACTGATGCCCATAGTCATACGCTGACTTAAAGACATGCTATGACGCTGTAATATTTCGTCATGGCTCACGCCCACATCCTCTTGGCAAAGTGATTTTCGCCAGGCAATCATGTCTGCTGCGCAAAGTCATGCCACATTTGTTGCATATACATAAGTTTTTTGCATATTTGCCACAGACTCGCCTGCTCACTCGCTCACTCACTCACTGTCTGTTAATTTACTTAGCTGCTTAGCTAGCAGTGTTCTATGGCGTGTCTTTTGTTGCACACGCTCCCCGCACTCTTACTGCTTAATCTTTATCACTGGCAAGTGATGCGTGTGCGAAGCATTTAAATCTCGCACGCTTGTTTATCTCGCTAAATTAGTTTTCCTTTGGCTGTCATGACAACACTTCAAGGTGAAAATGAAGTTGAGCTACGCTCCTATAGCAGCACAATATGTCACACAGTTCTAACAAATGCCTCAGCTTGCGTGACACTGTGTTGATGTTCCCATGTTAACACGTCTGGTTTTTTTTCCGCTTCTTAGTCGCACAATTATAATTATTATTATCTCGACTATTTGCGTTTGCGGCTTCATTCCCTTTTTCAAAACGGGCGCTCTCAATGCAAATAATTACATTGCAGTAACTGACATTGTTGTTGCTTTTGTTGTTATTACACTGTACCGGAAATGTCGCCGACATTTCATTGTCTTCGCCCGTAAGGCAAAATTATATGCTCTCAGACCCTCTATCGTCATCATCATCATCAAAGCCGCAATCAAAGCTGCCTTCATTATGCATGTTGCGCTGCAATGAAAAAAACTGTCGCATAGATACACAGTTGTGCCACAGTGTTTGTTGTTGCCCCCGCAGGTAAATGCTGTCATTACGATTATCATCATCACTGGTGTCTTTGCGCACTGCGCATCGACATAATGAACTTTATTGTTTTAATAAATTACTTAATGAAGACATAATTAAGGCGGTTTCACAAACTCCAACCAAGCCCAACTGAACTCAACGTCAACTAAAAGTCAACTAAATTATGCTAAAAATAATCGAAATATGCAAATAATACAAAATGTTTGTGTTATTTGTTTATTTATGCAAAAATCGAGTTTGCGCACTCAGAGCTTATCGCAGCCAATGGCTAAGCCAATTATGTCTAAAATTTATTTACATATGTGTTAATCTTTTAATCGACTTTGGCTTAGCGCGATTCGGTCACATTAAACACAAAAGCAATAACTTCAAAGCGGCAATAAACAAAGCGTTTCTTAGTAAATCTCTCAATGTTTTCAAGCATATCTGCAGATGAAAAAGTTCCGATGCTCAAACACAAAAACAAAAAGTACAAAAAAACACTGAGGTAAAGTTTTCAAACCAAGTATATTGTTTACTTTTGACGTTCTATTACAGCAGTCATATGCGATTGTGACTCATAGTCAGCATTTTTCAGGGCGGGCTTCGGTTTGTTTGTTTTGTTGTATTTGATTTGATATCTTTGTGGTTTGCCTCAAAATGCATAAACAAACAAATGAAGTTCTTATGAAATTTTAGCAATAAAAGCAAAAAGTATGTTTTGCAGACCAAATAATAATTTAACATTACATTAAAAGAAACATTTCTATTATTAATGCTAATAATTTTTTTTATTTTTCTTATTTTCATTGCAGGTAAATGTCGAAACATGTTTCACAACTGTTCGTGTATGAGGTTTGAAGAAGTTGTGTCTTATTTTAGTTGTAAATTTCTTTTTTTAGTAACTCTTTGCTAATCAAACTACTTACAATGACATTTTTTTTTTAGAACGTTTCTTTTGCCATTTTTATAACTTAACGAGACATGCCATTTTCATATTACTTCCTCATTATTTAATACATGCCGGAAACTGCCGTGCAAATATGCCATTATTCTATAACTTTTTTCGATGAGCGCTTTTCATAATAACTCGTTTCATTTCAAACTACACACAAACACACACACACAAAATGAAACAAAAAAGAACTCAATCAACATTAAATGTTTTATTTTTCCAAGATTCAATCGCACATTTAGCAAATTTCCACGTCACGTGTTTCTGTCTGTCATGGCACTCTAACAATAGCCCAGACTAGTTTTTTTAATCTTTCGCCATTTTGCACAAAGAACACTTAAAAGTTCAAAAAACGCCTAACAATTTAATTGCCGCCAATTAAAGTGTTTTTTTTTTATATTCTTTTTTTTTTGTGAAAGAAGTTATTCATGTATTGTACAATGTTGAAAAAGAAGTCCCCGGAGACGAATTCAAAACATGCCACAAAAATGTGTTATAACATTAAACGCGCAATTTTGTTTCAGATTTAAAACATTTATTATTTTTTTTTGTGCGCAAAAATCAATTCACGTACTAATTAATTATGCATGCCAAATGTTTTTTTTTTATTATTTATTTATTTATGTTTTTTTCTGACAATGTTGTGTGAAGCGCAACAGAATCAACGCTTGAGAATTGGGTCATGTGGCGTGAAGTTGTGTTTAATCGATATGAATTAATGTGCAATGACTTAAATGTGAAATATTTTTTAACAAATTTTTGTAGATACTTTCAGTTATGTCACAGAACTTAAATTGTGCTTGGCAGATTACATAAAATAGTAACAAGTTTATTGCAGTCTCGTATCAACAATAAAAAGTCATAAATTTTCATTAACATTTATTGCGTCTTTCATTTCAAAAGTGAAATAAATCAAACGTGCGCTTGATTTTATGCCTTTGTGATATCTTCTCAACACTAAACGTGATATAGCGTAAAAGCAGAAGAATATCTGCAATAATAATCAGACTGTTTCATGCATGCAGTCTGCGTTGCTTTGCTTTGCCTTAATGGTGTTAATGCGCACTTGTGTTGCCCTAAAAAAAAAAATACAAAGCCAAAAAAAGCCTAAAAGAACAGCCTTTAGGCTCCCTTGTAATTGACGCTTTGGAAGCAATGCTAATGAGCATGCGATTTGAGCATATGTCGAACAGAGATTCGCAACGCGTGTGACAGTTTCGCTGAAAGAACTCAAAGCGCACAAAAAGTCGCCAATCAACAAAAAATACGTTAAGCAGTAAAAAAATGTTATTATTATTGAACTAACCCAAATTTTGTACACAAAAAAAATATAGGTTATCAGTCAAAGAAAGAAAGAAAAAAATGGGAAAAAAATGTATGACAAGGAATTACATGTAAGACACGCAGTGAAATTTACGACACAGAAAATTTTCTGTAATAAAGTGTCAAAAAAGAGACGAAAACAATTAACAATAATGATGGTCTTGTTGTGATTTCGATCGTACGCAACGATAAGATATCGTATCGGCTCATTCGAAATCGTGTGTCAACAATTTCTTTATAATTACAACTTATAAGCAACTTTCAATTTAGAAAGGCCTTTCGCAATCAGTTGTGCATTGAACATGGTTGCACCGATAGACGGACGAGTGTCAAAAGAAAAGCACACCAACAAAAAATACTTACTATTACACGATTTGATTTTATCGTTGCACACTTTTTCGAAGTGTTGAATGCGCGCTTTGTATCGATTTCAAGTAGCATTTTTATAACACTTTTGTTTTCGAGTTGATTTTTCTTTTTGTTTTCTTTTCTTTGTTTGTGCGTCTTTTAGCTACGGCTCATTATCTTAGAGTAGCTACCATTTGAGCATGACTTTGCGCCTTATTCATTGTGCCACAGCGTAACGTAAACAATTTAACGTGTTACGTATACGTAAAGTGTGGCAATTGATAAGCGTATCACGCGCATTTTTTTTTGTTTGTTGGCTTCTAAACAGTTATGTAACGCATGCCAAGCAATTAGTTATGCTCAACAATACACTTCAAAAGACGCTTATATTCTGAAATGCAATAACATTTTTGCGCTTCATTAACTGCGCACAGAAAATATCAAGTTCAAAGTCAACTGAACAAGCCGTAACGCTTCAAAGATTTCTTAGCTCATCGTTATTCGCCTACCTTTGCGTTACCAAATGAAGTTTTATTGATTGTTGATTGAAGCTGATTTCGTTTCGAAGTGCGGAAATTGCGTTGTCAATACTCAAAGAGCCGGCACCGGCAAAAGGTGAATGCCCGAAATTGGCAATATTTATGCCGGCTGCGTAGTGTGTTGAAAATTGATATTGTTTTCAATATTTGGCTCATATCACATGTGTGTGTGTGTAACATAAACGTTGCCCGCTTAACTAAGCAAACAATTCATTTTGTTGATGAAGTCAATGCCCGCCGCACGACAACAATGATTCACACATTGATTGCTCTGCGGTTTTGTGTCATGCCTCAAACAAGGGTTTCCTATATTACAGTCTCAACTGACGCTTATTGAACAACATACGCTCGTATCTTATTCGCAATGTGGTCTCTGTAACTTGAACGTTGAGACAACATAAGTACATACAGACGACGACATATCGAATTTCTAACGAGTCTCGTACACTTTAGCATAATTATTATTAAATTTAATTTTGCGGCACATTAAGTAAGTCAAGACTCTGAACGTATCATATCGAGCGATTGGCATGAATAAGTGCTCGTTTAACTTGCCGCATTTGCATACCAGACATATGTACATACATATGCTCTGAAAGCTCAAATTACGTACCGACAGGCCAAATGAATCATGCAGCAAAGTATTTCAACAACTTTCAAAAGCCGAAAAGCCGAAAAACCGAAATTGTGTGTGTGATGAATTAATAACATTTCCGTAAACGATTATTGAAGGCATGAAACGCGTTCACACAATTTGGCTAAAAATAAACAAATTTCTGTGCTGATTTTTTTGCGCTTTTTGTATTCTTTTAATTAGGCACAAAAGTTGAATAACATTGTGGGCAACTAAAAATAAGAATTAACAGCAAAATCGCAAAATAGCAAAAATACAAAAGAAAACATTTTAATGCTATTTTTAGTCTGCGTTTTCACGTCATTCTTATAGTTTTTCTTTGCTGTTTCGCTATTTTTGTTTTTTTTTTCACTTGTGTATTTTGTATAAAGTGAGAAACGCACTTGTTGCCAATTGGCGCCGGAAAATGTTTGCCGCACTTTTGCCAATCAACGCGCGGCGCCATTTGAACGGAAACGCTGAGTGAATGGGTTGAGCGCATTTGCTTGAATGCCATTCGCATGATCATGATCATCATGTAATACGGCGACACGTGCTGAATGCATTCGTCAATGGGCTCAAGCCACTTTGACACGCCCATTGGCTGTATTTGGCGCATTACACAAACGCGCTGATTTGATTAAATGATTTTTATTTTTATTATTGTTTTACTCAATCAAATCAATTAAACAATTAATGTGCAATGAAGTGCAGCATTTCGCAATGAAGCGCATTTAATTAACATAAATTTTTACTTTTTTTTTTGGCTTCATTACTAACACTTTTTTGGCTTTTCAAACTAACTCAACAATTTGGCATAACGACTATCATGTATTATAACAAAATTTTATATCATTTTCAAAATTCTTGCATACTTTACTTTTCTCATGCATTTCCAGCTATCATAACCTATTCTAATCCCCGACACACACAAGAACAAGTACAGCAAAAAGAACAGCAACTACAAAATTCATTATTGGCATCAAATTCATCATCAACTGCAGCAACGTCATCATCACCACAATCATTATTGTCGCCAGCCATGGCGGCATCCGAATTTTCCACGCCCGAGCCAAGTCATGAACACACTGCAGGCGCCTTTCATGAATTTGTTACCAAATTACGTAATTTAAAACTTGAAGATGCGCGAAATTTTCGTAAACGTTTTCATTTTAATTTTATAACAAAGGAGTCATTTTTTGGTATGTTTGCAGTCATTTAAATTATTTAATTAGTTTTATTTGTAGGTAAGAAGAGAGTAAAGTTTGTTAGTTATGTTGGCAAGTACTAGTATGTTATCAATTAAGGCATAAAGTGCCAACAATATCAGTCGATTGACGAAGAGTTATTCAGTTAAGTTTTCTAAGCATGTTCCTACACATTCTGGTCTGTTGATCTTCTCTTAAAAGTTAAGCTCTTAATTAATTAAATCACCAATTCATTAACGTTTTCCAACACTTTAATACTATGTTTTGAAACAGCTCAATTTGTATTTTATGCGCATTTAAACTGCATAAATTACAAGTCATGCATAACTTCGAAACACTCAATGGGTATTTTTATAGTAGCAGAGCGCTTTCAATCAGAAACACGCCCACGTGGGCGCCTGTTTTACGTCTTTGTACAACGCTTTCATTCAGCATAATGCGACTGCAGCAGCTCCCACACATAGATATGCATACATCTGTACAAGTATAATCATACATATGCTCAATGCTAATGAAAAGTTTTATGAAATTTCTACAAAAATTTCTCACCTCGCATATTGAAAATATAAACAATCGATAAATAAATTGAAAAACTTTCAACAGATGAACTTGTCTGGGCTGTGCATCGATAGCCGTGACTAACTGTGCGTTACAGATTTGAGTTATCTCGCATGCATTTAGCATCATTGATAAATTATGCAGTTTGCGGCAAAGTCGAGTGGCAACTAAATTATCATAAGCCGCACGCCAACGTCGAAAATGATTGGTGAAAATTTCGACTTCATAGCGAGCCGGCCATTTAGCATAGGACAGCCCGGAACCCTAACATAAATTCCATAAAAATAGCATCGTTGATGGTTTTAGTCATTTAAAATGTTGCTTTGTGGTCGAAGATCAAAGTGATCTCGAAACAGATGCCAATGATCCGAAGCGTATGAGTCGTCGGTAGCTTTTCGACTTTGCACAGGTGCACAGTTCAAAAGTGATACGAAAGTCTTCTGTAGAAAGTTTTGCCTACCAAATAATTAACCCATTTAATTGCAATTTAAGACGAAATTCAACACAAAGTCACTGACATTGCCCGCGGAACACATAAAGCGTGAGTGTGTTGAAAGACGAGTCATAAAATGAAAATTATTTCACAAAATAAAAAAATATAAATAAAAGAACCATTCACCGGTAGTCGCACTCGTCGCTTGAAAGCAATCGCTGCGGAAAATGCTAATCCTCAATTGAAAATGCTCGGCACGTGCGTACTTCATTCACTCGTATACATTCGCTCGCGTATCTTTGTATCAACATGGGCATGTATAGGTATACATGTCTTGTTTGCCATAGTATGAGCAACTATTCATTAATTTTAACATTTTGCCATTAAATGTGAAAGAGTTTAATGATCTCTATCGCAGTCTACTGGCCCGCTGGGCATGAAGAAGTGCCCTGACACCGGGCACACCGGGGCAGAACTTCAGGCACGCTTGAGCACTTTGCTGTCAACACCTCAACTAAATTGGCTGTTAAAATTAATTTTGTGCATACATTGCGGAAATTACATTATAAATCATGAGCAGAGTTTGTTTTGTTGAATGAAGATCACTACTCACATTGGGCTGAACCAAGCATTAAGTTAAACGAGTGCAGTATTCATGATTGAATTAAAGTGAACTCATACAGTGATAACTTCGAAAAAAAAAGGTCATGAGATATTAAATATATGATATTAAGAACGACTTTGACTAAGGCTTTATCAGGTGTCTTATGTTGTCAACCTGTAAATAACAAAGAAACTTATCTCTCTCTCATATATCACATATTTGTATATCAATACCTCTCATCTTTATATGTTGAAAGAATTTTCTAACAACTTATTTTCATTTCGTCGTCCAACAAGTTGAATTGAACATGTTCTTAGCGCTGGGACACCCTAATACATGTTCATTGTATACAAATATGTATGTAGGCAGAGAACATGTAATTGACGTATTTAACCAATCATTTAATCCAGCTTGGGTGAGGCATGCAAGTAATGTAAATAAATTAAATTTGAGCTAATAAATATGCAGGTATGCTTAATAAAAAATGCATAAAAGAATATAATCGTTTAAAAATGTCAACATAATCGATTGAAGAAGCGAATGAAATATTTATTTTGATTGTTAGCGACAATTGGTAGAAATAACGACTTCTGTCAATAAATGCTCTGAACGAATAAAAACTACTCAAATTGCAAAACAAATATACTCAATGATTTTCAAATAATTTTGCAATTACAGACGCTGTCAAACTCAATTACAAATGATTGTTGTCTTTGGCAAATATTAAACAAAAGCATAGAATTTATGTTAGGCGTCCATTAAAAGTCAATTGAAAGTCTTGTTTTTTTTGCATTCTTCTTTATTAAAAACGATTTTTCCGATATATGATTGCAGGTGGCCAATTGAAAACAAAGAATGGGCAAAAGTACGTCTTCAACGGACCGCCATCGGGCGTATATGTCTCCAAGACCTGTATGATACTGACGGCGCTTATCGCGCTGCTGGCAATCATCTCCTGCGTGTTGCTCACCTACTTCCTGACCGCGAACTCAATCGCAACGAACACGAGGTGAGTAATTAAAATGGGCGCTGCCGTGTCTTTTATGCATATTAGTTGACGACTGAGACTGAGGCGTCCAATTGGCAAAATTCGCAGTGTTTATGACACTTAATTTTTGCCAATTTACGCGCGCCAAAAAAAAAACAAACTATGACCCAAAAACGACATTCGCTTTCGGGTCATTTGCAAATAACGAAGATGATGATGATGACGACGACGATGAGGTGTGTCGACAGGGTCAAAAGTTCAACGGGCGTGGCATCATTCTCATGTCAACTGTCAGTTTTAACTTTATGTTTATTCATTTATTTGTTTATTTTTCGCTTAAAATTTTTAGCTGCACAAATGGCCACGGCACAGAGTCGCTGGAGCACCAACAACGTGTCAATGAGTCGATGCCAGTCGCCACCGCCAGCATGTTGGGCATGGCACCGCACAAGCCGACCCACACCGTGGAGTTGCCGCCCGCACTGGTGCCCGTCGGTGACATACTCACCGAGCACGACATCTTCAGCAGCGACACCAGCAAAGTGGTCGATCGCAAGCTACAGCTGTACGAGGGCTGGCGACCGGAGCACTATAAGTGAGTATGAAATGTTTCCGGTCTGAAATTGTATCTGCACGCTTTCTAATTGTGCTTAAATGAGTTTGCGCGGCTTTTGTACGTCTCGCGTCTGTGATTTACTTAATCTAATAAGAAATGTGTGCGGCACATAATTTCCTGCACGTTTTAGTTCACATGCCAAGTAATATTTCATTGCTGCGCGCATTCTGCTTTTGTTGACGTCATGTGGCTCACGACTAAGACTAAAAATTCAAGCGAATTGTTGAAGAAAAGTGGGTCAAGGATTAACTGTGAGTGAGTTCGTCCAGGTTAGGTCACTTCACTGGCTTATTGATTTTGCTTGAGCGGCACGCGTCCAACTTACGATTATCAAATAATGTTTAACAACTCACTTTAAGAGACAATTTGACAAAGAGGCGCCAAACTACAAAATCCAGTCACACTTTACCGATAAGGAAGTCAGACAAAACAAACAACGGCTTAGATCAAAAGACAAGAAACCAAAAAAAAAAAAAGATAAAACAACAAAAATCCACGCACAGCATGCCGCTAACTAGTTGCAGCCCAAAGCCATCATACAGCCAATCAGCCACTGATCACTAACCACTGGCAACGCTACTAGCCGCATACAGTAGCCGCTGGTCGTCCAATTGTGGCATGCATTAATGTAATTGACACAGAAATAGCGAACATAATCGCTGTATTAATACGAAGCGAGCACGCCAGCAGTGTGCAGTGACGGCAAAAGCGAGCGAACGGCAACCAGCGCAGCCGAAAGCCCAGCGATCTTGCAGCTGCAAGCGTGCAAAGTGTGGCACAGGGTGCTGTTGGTTAACCGTGTTCGGTCAGTCACGCACACACAGACAGACAGACAGACACTCGTTCAGTGTGCAGCGCCACATCTGTCAAACCGCTGACGTTTCAACGCTTCTGATTGCAGCAGATCGATTTGCGGATTCACTCTGATCGCGCCGCCAACAGTGAAATGCTGTAAGCTTAAATGCTTGCCATGTACGATATTTTCAACAAGCCGTAGAGTGTTTCCTGGTTTGGTTATTTTCTCTACAAGACTCTCGCATCAATTAAAATAGTATTGCTGATCAGTAGCAGCAACATCAGCAGTAGCAGCAGCAACATCAGCAGAGGGCGAGTCTTAACAACACGATCAACTGATTGGCATGCGAAAGCAATCAGCAACATGCTGACGTCGCATGAGCAATGAATGCTCAGGCCGTCTGGCGTTGCTAGTCTTGTTCGCAGAGCCTAAATGCATGTTGCAAGCAACGATCAGTGATCATATCATGATGCTACACTAGAATATCTCGCAAAGCGTGTGTGCGTGCATCTTGTGTTATGGCAAGTCATTTCATAATGCAACTAACCGGAGCTTCATCTGCTGTGTGCGTGAAACAAACACTTTATGACGAACATTTTTATGTTCGTTTGGTTATGAACGTGTGGGCGGTTTTATTGCAATTTCAACACAAAGTTTATTTAATTATCTTTTTCAATGAACTTTGACTCATAGAATTTGCGCTGCAAGCGTTTTTTGCGTCTTGCACTCGCTCAGTTGCCAACTTTGGCTCACGTTGAGTGATTGACACTTTTGATTGATTGGCAAAATAGCATTTTTCTGTTGCACCCTTCCTTTCTCTTTTTAACGTTTGGCACACGTTATTTGCATGACATCATTTGAGCTCACACATTGCCATACATTCGCTAATGCCAAAATGACGTTTCCGGTTTGTTAATGCACCAAAGACGAACAAAGAAAAGGGCAAACGAAAAATTCTTCGCGTGTTTTGAGACATTAGAAAATCGCAAATGCCATGACATGCAAATAGTTTATTGCAAATTTAAATAAAAATTTCATTCAAATTAAACAAAAACAAACAGAAAACTGAACTGATTCATAAACCTTTCCTTTAACAAAAGCATCATCGTTGAGCCAAACATTGGTGAGTCCTTCAACAACGGCAGCATATCAATTGAGATCGTGCGTGATCCGAAAGTGTTGACACTTGAGCCCATCGTGCTGGACGTACACAACGTGAGCATTGCCAATGTGCGTGTCATACGTGCGCCAAATGCCACCAATGAGGATGAGGTCGAATTGGACTTCGATAGCGAATATGGCGAGAATAATGCCACTTTTGTCGTGACCCTTGCCAAGTCATTGGCGGAGGAGCATGACTTGCGCATTGTGGTGAGCATGGATTTCATAAGTCAACTGAGCGACACATTGCAAGGCATCTACAAGACAAGCTACTTTAACAGCGTTACCAACAAAGAAGAGTGAGTATAATTGTGCAACTCAAGCACAAAATAATGACTGTTATCTGTAATGCTTTTTCAGATGGATGGTGAGCACACAGTTCTCACCCATTGATGCCCGACGTGCCTTCCCGTGTTTCGATCGTCCCGATATGAAAGCAAACTTTACAATCAGTATTATACGCGAAACGGCCAAAGCCATGGCGCTGTCCAATATGCCAGCGCAACGCACAAGGTAAGTGAATCTCCCATATGATCACACCATTTACTCATTTGCTGTCTCTCCTCTACAGTGTCTACCGTCGCGGCTATACGCGCGAAGATTTTATGACCACACCTAAAATGCCCACTTATCTAGTCGCCTTCATTGTCTCGAACATGGTAAAGTCGCACTATTCCGACATCGATGCAACTCTTGTGCCAAGAGTTGAAATATGGACCAGACCCGAGTTCACAGATATGACGAGCTATGCCTACAAAATGGTGCGCAAATTCTTGCCGTACTATGAGGAGTACTTTGGCATCAAAAACAAATTGCCAAAGCTTGATTTGGTCTCAGTGCCTGATTTCGGCTTTGCTGGCATGGAAAACTGGGGTTTAATAACTTTTAGGTGAGTATGCGGGTTACATGTACTTAAAAACCCATAAATATCTTTGCTTGTGTTCGGAAAGTGATTAAAAACTCATAAAAAATTGTTAATAAAGTGAAAGACGAATATTTTATGTGTTTTTAATGCACCCAATCGAAATTGAATGATACACTTTACTTTATTTGTAATAAATTCTCACCCATTCCACTTTACTTAACTTAACTACCGCAGAGATTCAGCGCTGCTTGTACCCGAAGATCTTGAATTGGCCTCTTCGTCGGAGCACATGGAACATGTCGCACAAATTATCGCACACGAACTGGCGCACAGCTGGTTCGGTAATTTGGTCACACCCAAGTGGTGGGACGATTTGTGGCTGAAGGAGGGCTTTGCTTGCTACATGAGCTACATTGCACTTAATGTTGCACATCCTGAGTACCAGATTATGGACACCTTTACCGTGTATGAATTCAAGGAGTCCATGTTGCAAGATGCCGACAACATGTCGCATGCCATCTCCATTGACGTAAAGTCAACGAACGACATACGCCGTATCTTTGATCCCATCACTTATTCGAAGGGCACGATATTGTTACGCATGTTGAACTCCATTGTTGGGCCCGAGGCTTTCCGCACAGCAACACGAGATCTGTTACAGAAACACGCCTACCAGAACGCAGATCGAAATGATCTTTGGGAGTTGATGACGCAACATGGTCATGCAAAACAAACTTTGCCCCAAACACTAAACATCAAGAATATAATGGATTCGTGGACTACACAGCCCGGCTATCCCGTCGTCACTGTTACGCGACGCAATACGGATTTAATAATTACACAGGAACGCTATTTGTTGCCCGCTAAGAATGATGCAGATAAGACCAGATGGGTTATACCGCTCACATTTGAGACGGATGAGCTACACAAGGGTGACAACATACCCACACATTGGATGACCCAGGACGACGAAGAAGTGGTCATCAAAGATGTCTTCACATCGATAAATAACACTGAGATTGCCGTGTATTTGAATCTTAACCGCCAGGGTTACTATCGCGTAAACTACGATTTACCTTCATGGTTGGCACTCAAGAAGAAGTTTGCAAATCTACCACGCATCACACGTGCCCAGTTGATTGACGATGCCTTCCATTTGTCGCAAGCGGAGTACCTTACCTATGACATACCGCTGACGTTCATCATGGAGATGTATACAGCTCTGGACGATGAGTTGCTCTGGAAATCGGCACAACCCAGCATCACCTACATGATTTACAGTTTACAACGAGAGCCAGCTTACGAAGTATTCAGGGTACGATTTGTTGTAATGTTTATCATTGGGTACCGAAATATTAAATCATTATTTCTTGTAGGCCTTCATGAAGTTCATTGTGCGTCCGGCCTTCGATCGCTATGGCCTTAACGAACCCGACAACGAATCTCATCTTCAATTGCAACATCGCGCTGTAGTCGCCAGTTTGGCCTGCAAGTTCAATTATGATCGCTGCACACAAGCGGCGCACTTAAAATTCCGTGAATGGATGCGTGATCCTAGCAAGAACCCGTAAATATTCACTTGCACTGTGGTATTCAGCTCATAATCAAAACTTTTCATCTGTCTCCCTCTTCAGCATTAAACCCAATTTGAAGCCAATCATTTACTGCACGGCCTTGTCTGAAGGTTCATTCCAAGAGTGGTACTTCGCCTACAAGCAGTATAAGCGCACAACAAGCGCCTCAGAAAAGGAGCAAATACTTTCATCGCTCGGCTGCACGACCAAACCTTGGCTCTTGTCAAAGTATGAACCAAGTTAGACACTATTGAATGAGACTTTCACTAAAGAAATCTTTGCAGATACTTGAACATGACAATCAACTCCACATCCGGTATTCTGAAACAAGATGGTGTACTCGCCTTTACTGCTGTCGCCAGCAATCCAATTGGCTATGAGATCGCCTTTGATTTCCTACAAACGAACATTAAGGAAATTGCTGATTAGTAAGTTAAACAAATGAATTATTGCCAAGTTGCATATACAATAAAATTATTTATACTCTAATAGTTATGGCGATGGTTTTCTTACGCTCTCCCAAATGATCAAATCCATCACGGTCTACATGAACAAAGACTACCACAAGCAACATCTGATCCTATTCGGCGAACATGCGCGTGCTCTGGGATTAAAACCGGTCGAAAGCGCCGTTGAGTTAGCGTTGGAACAAGTCAACAACAACATTTACTGGCGTAATCGTTCTTACTATAGCCTGAAGGGTTTCCTGGAGTCTATTGTCAGCGAGTTTCAGATCAACATATTCTAATTAAAGAAAAAAAGAAAAAAAATAGTTACTTAAAGTAAAAGAGTGCTAAATAGAAGACGATGTTGGTGTTGTTGATGAAGATGAGAGATTTCAACTATTTTTGTAACCAAAAGAAAAGCTAAAGTTGCGAATTATTTTATTAAGTATTCGAAAAGATTCGAATCGATTTTGTGTTGATTCGTTTGCCTCAATTTGTAATTATTTAACTGTAATGAATTAATTTCGCAAACAAGTGATATAATTATGTAAGTTGCTATCATTTATTATTTAAGCGCTGCAAACGCTTTCATTGCGAACTGAATTCGTACAATTTTATTCAAAATGTTTACCAAAATTCAGTTGTAATGAAAACAGCTTTTTCTAAATTATCTTTTTTTTTATTTTACAAAACATTGCTTTGTGTATGATCATATTTTATAAAAAAGAAACAAAAATCTTATATTTATCAATTTTAGTTTAGTTTTGAAATATTTTTAACAACGTTCCTATAAAAATAGTGAAGCAAAAAAGCGTTTTCATTTCAAGTTTTAAATTATTTCGCAAACTTTTATCAACACTATCTCCAACCCTAATGAAGCCCCCAATGAGAGAGCAAACCAAACAGGCTTCTTCTAAATGTTCTACATATGTCAAAATTGTTGTATTTAAGTGTTTTTAAAATTAAGTTAAACAAGTAATCTGCACTAATACCAAATCTTTTAAACGACAAGAAAATTTCCTAAAAAAAAACAAAACTATCAAAGTGAAAACTTTTTCAAACTGCCAAAATGAGCAATGCAAGAATATTTTTGTTTTTCGTAATCATATTATTTTTTAACTGAATCAAGCTAACTAAAGAGTCGAAGACAGCCTTAATAGAAAGAAAAAAAACTAAATGAGTGTCCTTACAGCAAATACGAATTTGTTTAAATTCGCAATTTTGTAGATGTGAATATTTTTTTAAGTGTGGTCGTTTTTTTTTTTGGTACATTAGACACACAAACTATTTACAGCAAAATACATTATTGCTTTAATGCACAATTTTTTGTAAATAAATGAATAAAGAATTTAAAATCGAAAATTAGATTATCCCCGTTTTTAAGAGTACTTTTGTCGATGTTGAAAGTTCCACTACATTTCTAATAACAAGTGAAATAAGTTAATATTATAAACAAATATATATGTAAAACTAAAATACATTCAAGAAATGCCATAAATAATTGTTTTGATAGTTTCATTCATTTAAATATTTAATGAGTTAGACCTAGTTAGAATTTAAAAAAAATATATATTTTCGAGATCGATGATCACTGTAACTTGGGAATTCGTCCAACTGGAGGAGCATTGTGGAATTATTACCTGTCGATCTATTTTTTATTTTTTTGAATTTCGATGATCCAGTAATGAGCTTGAGTGATCACCGCAACAGTTTTTTCATGTAGACCCTACGAGAATTGCAGTAGCATACGAATTTTTTCAGATCTTCTTTAAATACATGTCTTTTATGTGGAGAAATATTTGTTGTGTATTATTTTATTGTGTGCCCAGGAAAAAAATCTTAAAAAAGGTTTTTTTTTTGGACTGAAATTTTAAAGCTCCACAGATTGTGGCCCCAACTTAAACTCACTGCTAACGCTCTGCTAGGTGCATGATTAACAATTAACAGTATATTAACTCATGACATCATGAATTTGACCTGAACATACGCTAGTTGATTTCCAAAATGTATTTTTACAGCGCAGTTTGGCAAACTGTTTGCACTGTAATACTTTAAACATGCTGCTAACTCTATGTACAGTTCATGTTAACCTTTTCTTAAAACAAACAGTATGAAAAAGAAAGAGATGATGCCACGCTCACTTGCTCAGAGAGTGTTATTATTTGAATTAATTTTACGTGCATTGCTTATGGGACTTTGGCTACTAATGTTAAATTTTGGTTTGTTGTTAAGACTACTAGTGTTAAGAGGCAACTAATGTTATGAGGGTACTAATGTTAAGACGCTACTAATGTTATAAGGCTACTAATGTTTTTGCTTTTGCTTGTCACTGTGTCAGCTGTTGTGATCAGTCATGAGCTAAGCTGAGATTTCACAATCACGGTGAAAACTGTGATTGCTCGTTTCAAATCACATTGATTCTAAACTGTGTTTGTCACAGCTTAAAAACAGCTGAGCTTTTTCAAGATATTTCTTCTGTTATTTTTAACTGTAATAAAATCATAATTTGAATCACTAGAATATGAAGTGCTTGGAAGGCAATCAGAATTGTTTTATAAAATTATCAATTTAAAGTAAGAGAGTTAAAATATATAAATGTCCAAATTTAGCTTATTTTCCAATTTTTTGCTATTCGAATTTGTACCAATCAAAATTATCAAAGTAACTGAGATCGCAGTAACCGTGATTTAGTGCTGCCACCTTAGCTTTTATTACAATTAATCGATCTGAATATTACATACTCTTATGTTACTTGGTCCTACACATCACATAAGACATTACAGTATATGCACTTGGTAATTTAGTATGAACAATAAATTGTTTTAAGTGTAGTGTATTCAAATAAAATATGAGAGTACATTATGCTAATAGCTATAGAAAGTGAAGGCATAAGTTGACAGCATTGCTCAAATCACAGCTTAAAAGAGCAGTTCCATGCTAAACTGTCATTTCCAATCACAGCTTAGCGAGTTGATCAATCACAGTAAGTCTCTGTGATTTGCGAATCGCTGTAAAAAAATCACAGGTCTTGAAAAGTTGCTCACCACTACTAATCATGCTGCCGTGGACTGAACAGTCTCTGGCTACTACAGACTGTGCTAAATTTAACAGAGCTCTGTCGTCACAGACTGGTAAATTTAACAGAGCTATGTTGTCACAAAAAGTATGCAGCACAATTTATTTTTTTAGCGCCATCTATGCAAAAACACAAAACATTCGAGAGTGAGAGTTGCCAAATCACCAAACAGCATTAATTCTGCATTGTTTCACGAATGTGCGCCGCGTTTTCCGCTTTCTTTGGATGCATAATTTTTAGTTAGTTACCTTTTATAACATCAATTTTTCTTATTCATTTTCAAACAATTTAAAAGGCTGTGACAGAGATACTGAAGCTATCGGTTCAGACGAGAATAAAGCGCAACACAAAAAGTCAGTAGAATATAGAGACAAATTGAATTAAAAATGTGCAGTAATTGTACTGCGCAGTTGTGATGCGTGATGCATGTCTCCACTCAGTCGAATCGACCGATTTTATGAAGAACCCCTTATGTTTTTATTAATCGTATATGATTTGACTTTAATTACTAGTCCGCGTTAATTGCACATTGTAAATGCTGCGCAATTTTGGCATGCAATTGGAATAACATGAAAATCGTGATTTTGCACTCATCATGTATTTTTTTATAAGTACGATGAACAATGTGTGACGGTAATGTTCGACGAAATGAAATAAAAGGACACATTTTTTTTAAATTCGACTCTAGCAAATGTCACGATTTTCATATTAGTGCATAATTAGTGTAATTTTTTTTGCTTGTTGCTTAGAAATTCAGTTAATTGCCTTTTCTAACGGTTTAACAAAGTAATACGGTCAAATGCGACCAAATAAGGCAGCGAAGAAGGCTGCAATCGCATGCTTCCTTAAAATTATTCAATCGCTAATTGGCATATAACGTGCTAAATTAATTTTCATTATTAATGAAATTATAAGCCGGCTTAGCATCAGTAACAGAATCAGAGACAGAACTGCGCACGCTCACGGCTCATTACTCACGCTCGTGAATGCACGCACGCGCGCGCTTTTACTTTTTATATATATGTATGTAGATCAAACACCTGTCTGACTGCTTCACAGTTCGTCCGCCCGTCGGTCTGTCCGTCGGTTTGTCTGTATGAATGACTGCGCTTTGTGCGTGCGAATGTTTGTCATCGCCGCTTTACAAGCGTCGTTTCCGCTGCAAATTTATTGCTTCAAATATTTCTCATATTACTTGTAACATTTATTTTTGTTACATTCTTTTTTTTTTGCTTTCTTTCCTTTTGTTTATTTTAAGCGCACACAACGCAAGTTAAACGTCCTTTCAAGCCACTCATACAACATGCTTGCACGTTTGTCTGAGCGTCGGTCTCACTGCCGCTTTGGTGTGCCTCACTTCCTTTTTAGTTCAATGCATTCAACAGAATGCTAATTAAAGTTGAATTCTTATAAGAAAAATTTAAGTGCTTTAATTGCCTTAATAACTCAATTAGTTTTGCCATATGTAAAACACGTGTGCGTTCTACTCAATAATGAACTTGTAACGAATCAAGTTTTTTTTCCTTTTTTTTTTTGAATGCTCAACATTTTTGTTCTTAAGCTAAGTTAAGTGTTGAATAGCTTAATTTATTGGTACACGTGGCTGTCAAAATATTATGGGTTTTTTCTCTCCTCCTTCTTCTTCTCTCTTTTTAGTGTATTTTTTTTGTATTTGTATTTTTTAGTATATTTTTGTTGTTGCTATTTGAAAATGATTTTTTTCCTTACACAATTCCTCAAAATGGCAATAACCTTTTGGTTGCCGTGCACTGAGGCTAAAACTATTAAAAGTCAAAAGAGAAAAAACAGCAAATTTAAATAAAAAAAGCGTTAGAAAAAAAGCAATAATACAGCAACAACACAATGATTGATAACTTTATTTTCAAGACAAGAAAACTATTTCAATTAAGTGAATAATAAAGCAAAATAACGAAACAAAGCTTTGACTCAAACTTAAAAATAAAAACAAAAACCAAAAAACAGCAACAAAAGACAAAAAAAGAAACTCGTCGCTGTTAAGTACAACGCAAGGTAATTTGTTAATTGATTAGCAATAAATCAATTGCGAATGCGATTAAACAATAATTACAAGCGGTTTTAGAACACGCGAAAGCGATTTGCTTGCATTGAGCCAAATCGTTGGCTTTTACCGCTCGACCAACTCAACTGAAGTCAAGTCAAGACAAGCCAAGTCAATTGAAGCAAAGCAAAGCCAAAGACAACACAAGCCAAGCCAACATAAGTCCAGCTATGCCATTGTATTTGGCTATGTGTGTGTGTGTGTGTGTGTTTAGCTGAACTTGAACTTAGGCAAACGTTTAGCCAAGTAAACTGTTGGCTTTTGTGGTTTTACACACTTTGCGCGTTGATTGAAGCAATCAAAGACAAAACAAAAAAAAGTGATAACTTTTTATTGAGCGCTTTTTTTTTTGTTTTCCTTTTTTTTCGCACACCTGTTTGATCTATCGATGTATGTGTGTGGGCAACCTTGAACTTGCGCATTTTTTTTATTATTGCTATTATTACTATTTTTTTTCTGGTTTTACATTTTTAATTACATTGGCATGCGGAATCGCTTTTGTTCATTTCGATGCACAGCATTTTTCACATAGCAACGCAAAGTGTGTAATTTGTATAAATTAAAGCATAATTAAATGGCTGACTTGTATTTACAACAGTGTTTATGAACATTTTGTTTTTATTTAAACCAAAAACAAATATATATATAACACATAAAGAATAACCAAAATTACAGCATACAAATTGAAGCCGTTTTTACTTCCGTCTGCTGTTGCATACACATAATTGTTTGTTTGTGTGTGTGTGTGTGTGTGTGTGCTTTGAGTAATTGCAGTAGCCAAGTTATAGAAAAAAAAAAAATATTGTCAATATTTGTACGAATATAAACAAATTTCATGGTCAAACATAATCATAAGCGGAAGAAATTACATAGTAGGCGAGCGA
Source organism: Phortica magna (assembly GCA_037044515.1). NCBI lineage: Eukaryota > Metazoa > Arthropoda > Insecta > Diptera > Drosophilidae > Phortica > Phortica magna. Next base: position 57,207 of record JBAMBP010002741.1, read on the forward strand.
GCTGTGCTCGTGATTTGGCTTATGTTGTTGTGCGCGCGCACATTCACAAATTTCACCTCAAGGCAAATAGAAAAAACAGCACTGACAACACTGAAAACACTGACAACAATGGCAACAACGGCAACAACAACAATAATATGTAATAACAACAAAATAGCGCAACGCGAAAATCACCTGTAATCAAGACAAAGTGTTACTCACACACACACACACACACACACACACACAGGCACAGACGCAGACGAACACAGTGGCTTGAGTGCCGAATGACGTTGTTTTTTCGCCGCTTTCAAATTGCATTTGCATAAGTTAAGTGCAAGTTTTCGCTAACATTGATTGACGAACTGACTAAACGAATGAGCGAATGAGTGAATGAGTGAGTAAGTGTGCGTTGTGTGTGAGAGCGCAAATGAATAATAGCTTGAACTTGCTTTGTTGTCGCTTGCGGTAAACTGCAACCGCCTTCTGCGTTTGCCTTTGCTACTGGAATTGAACGCGCGTAATCATTCCCGGAACAAACTTGAGTGCGAACGTTTATTTCCATTTGACTTCGAATTGAGTTGAATTGCAATCATTTAACGCCTTTGCTGCAGCTGCAAAACATAAACAAAAACAAAAACAATAAGATAAGAAAGCAAAAAAACCCAATGATTCGCACATTTCCGGGAGTTGGCAACAGCGTCCTCTAACCCATACCCCAGCAAAAATATTACTTAAGAACTTTTCTTTTATTAGACAAGTTATTGAACCGCAAATTTACGCTCATTTCACCTTCACTTCATGTCGGTCGATTGCTTACTTGGCTTTTAATCACGTACGCCAAAAGTCTCAAGAGCAACAAAGCTTTTTAACTCAAATTACACTGCACAAAATGCAAGGCAAGTTGTGAGCAAACAGAAATGAAATATGTTGTCTTGTCGATATCATTTTCCTTTTCATTAATTTATTTGCCAATAAGTTTTTTATTCATTCATTATAACAACACAAATGTTTAAACGCTTCGGCTCACCCCACCACCCCCATATTTCACTCAAACGTGTTTTTCGCACAGTGTACAAAATGTGTGCGCGCTCAATTCACTCAAGCTGTGCGCGCAGCCAGCGTCGCAGTCAACGACGCTGAGTCGTCGTCGTTGTCGCCGTCGTCGTTGCTTTTGTGCAGCTTAATATAAAATCAAGTGAGCAGATCTGTTGGAATTCATTAAACGTTTTACTTTACAACTCAACGCTCAACAAGCGAGTCAACAACAAAAAACATAACATTAACCAAACAAACCAAACCAATCGACCCAACAGACCAAACGACAAACCGACGGAACGAAACGAAACGAACAAAAGCGAACAGAGACGCTGAAAAGCCTTTACAAAGACAACAACAACAACAACAAATCGTACGGTCGCTCGTTTGTTTGTTCATTCGCCTGCTCTGCAAGAAGTGCAACAACAACAACAACGCGGTTCGTTTCAGTCATTATTTCGTGCAAACGGTTTCACAAACGCAATGAAAACATGAAAAAATAAATAATGAAATAAATAAAAAACAAACAAAAAAAAAAAAACAATTAATTGCAAAAAGCAGAAGCATTTATTCAATACAAATTATTAGTAAAAAAATTAATTTTTAAAAAATATTAAATGCGTTAAACAAAAATAAGAAAAGTGCAACACTTTGCAAGAAAATATTGATTAAAAAAGAAAAAAATAAAATATATAATTAATTTCATAAAGTTTGAGTGTATTACTTTCTTGTGCCTTAAAAAAACGTATTGGATTAATTTTTGTATTTTTTCGTAAATTTTACATTTTGCAGTTAAAAGCGTCAAAACTTTAAAACAAAACCAAAAACCACAAAAACCAACAACATGAAATTCGTAAGTAATTTTATTATTATTATTTAAAGCATAATAAATGTAAGACATGTCGTATGCTTAACATGCAAAAATTGCCAAATTGACCAACAAAAAAAAAAAATAATAATAAATATTTGAAGCATTGAAGTTCGGCACTTAAGTCTTTCGTTTAAATGTGATGCCCTTTGTTTGCACGCTCCTCAAGCGCCATGCTGACCATGCCACGTGTAGCCAAGCTGAGCCAGAGCATATCCGACCCGACTAGATCGTCCAATTAAGCACATAATGCCATCAATGCCAAAGCGACAATACGAGCATTAACAACATTTTAATTTATGTTAATAATGCTCTTTTATTGAAATAATTGGTTGGCAACATAAAGCCAAACGATACTCATAAATGGAATGTTCAACGCCTCTCGTTGTCACTTTATTGGACTCACACACAAAAGGCTGTCAAATGTCTGTCTGTCTGTCCAACTGTCTGTCTCTTTGTCAGTCTGTCTGCCTGTCTTTTTGCACTTTGTCTGTTCATTTGTTGCCGCTTAAATTGCTCTACGAGCTCTACATAGAACTTAATCTGCTTTTGTGTGCCTTTTTTTTCTCTTTATTAGGCAACTTTATTTATTGCCACATGACATTTCCCCGCCCGCTGCACTCTTCGTCTTGTGCCTTCATTCAACGCAATTGTCGTCGTTCGTTCGCACAAGTCGTGTGTCAATTTTTCTTATTGCGTTTTTCTTTAAATTATTTTTTTTCCTATTTTTCTGTTACTATTTTTTCCGCCGTTTGACTCAAAAGCGGTAACAAAAAATAGTAATAATTTTTTTATTCTAATTTGTTGTATTTTTTATTATTTTTTGTCTGAGCAATAAACACAGAAGGCCAACAAAAATAGAAACCAAAACCAAAACCAAATTGCAAACAAAACACAATAAAACAATCTAAAGAACACTAAAAGAAGAACAAATTCAAAAGAAAACAATAAAATATAAAGAACAAGAATTCATATAAAAATTGATATGAAAGCAAACCTGAGATGAGCTATAACAGCTTTTTATTTTAACTCACATATTTTAACGGATTCTGAAACGTTTTGTTTTGTTTGCCAACTTAAAATCATTTCCGATTTTGACTTTGTTCGTTTTATCAGTTAATAAATTAATATTTCACACTTTATTTTTAAACTTTTGTCGTCTGTCGTTGGGACATTGCAAAGCGAAGTTTCATTCATTCAAACGTATTATTTATGCAGCGTTCGCACAATTAATTTGCATATTTGTTTATCGCTTTTTAAATATACATTTTTTTTTTAATACAAAATTAATGGAAATTCAAGAAATTCCTTCTGTGGTTTTGCATATCAAATACGCCTAAAATGAAATACAAAATAAACTGATTGTTATATAATAAAGCTTAACAAACAAAAAAGAGGCTCGCTTGTAAAACACACACGAAGCAAACAGAAATCCCACAAGTCATATTTCAATTTAACAGCACAAAGATACAAATTGTTGTCGACTTCAATTAAAGCAAGACACGCGCAAATGACAACTGAACAAAAATAAAGCTTACAATTACAACAAAAAACACGCAATGCGTTTTTAAAAAACAAGTAAAAAAATTATATAAAAAAAAACGCGTTTCAATGTACAAAACATTTGCGCAGATACAAGATACAAGCGGCTCAAGTTCATGTTGAAGGCCGTCATCAAAAAGATTCGTGGCAGATTGTTGAGCTACAAGTGTTGAACAACCTGGACAAGTCGCACTTGAGGGACGGACGGACGGACGAACGGACACAAACGCACAAACGGACATGGCATGCGTTGCAACTTAATTGAAAAGGCACAACAACAAAAAAAAAACGACTTAAGCCGAAGCAAAGTCGAAACGCATGCGGCCAATAAGTCAAGTGAGCCAAGTGAGTCAGGCAGGCAGGCGAATGCGCGTGCGCCAAAATGCCACTTTAAGACAAACCAAAGCCTTTGTCGAAGTCGAAGCTGAGGCAAGAGCCAAGCCAAGCCAAGTCAAGCATAGTCGCGACAGACCGCAAGTAAACGTTTGTCTGTCCATGCGTCCGTCTCTGTGTCGGTGTTTGCCGCATTGCGTGCTGCGTTTTGTTCGCGGTATCTGCGGCAGCAATGCGCGCGCATTCGCATTAAGACATACAAATCTGAGTTTTATAGTTGTTCAATAAATGAATTCATTAAGTGCACCAACAACAACAACGACAACAACAACGACGGCTTCAGCCAAAGTCCACGCAATGCGCAAAACACGCTTGTGGTTTCCTACTGACTCACACACACACACACAAGCGGCTCAGGCGTTGGCCGCCTTCCATGTCTTCTTTGCCTTTGCTCTGACGTCGGCGGCATTTCTGTTGTTGCCACCATTGACTCCCTTGCCCCACCGCATTATGCAATTTATCGCAGTGCGTTGCCTTTGATGATGTATGCGCGCAACGTTGCCGTCGACGTCAGCAGCGACGCTGACTGCATTGAAGCTGCGTCACTGACGTCGCTTGGCAGTTGCTTAGTTGAGTTGTCTGTCGGTCTGTCTGCCTGACTGTCGGTCGGTCGGTTGTTCGGTTAGTTGATTTGGTGTTGCAAGTTTTTCATTAGTTTTTCGGTGGCATGGGAATTTAACCGCAATTAATATACGTGTGTGTGTGTGTGTGTGTGCGCACATGTTGTTCGCTACATTTGTTTCGCTTGCCACCAAATTGAGTTAACTTCAAATATATGTCGAAGCCTATCTTAATCATGCGATACATTCGTTCGTCCGTCTGTGCGTCTTTGTGGCTTCGCATTTATTAATTGCTTGTTTTATGTGTTTTTAAATTTAAATTTTTTTTTTTTTCGGTTTTTTGTTGTTGTTTTTCGTCAGCAACATTCGCTGTCGCAGTCAAATTCGATTACCGTTGCCGTAAGCGCGCTCATTCAGTCACTCATTCATGCATTCATTCATTCATTCCATTCAATTCAATTTACACGCTTTGCGTGTGGAAACTTAAATGAATGGCCATAAATTGTGTTGCACTCTTGATAACTTAATGAAGATGCATTGCCAATGGAAAAACTTCTCATGCGCTTATGGTAATGGTAAAAGGGCAACGCTTAATGCCAAATTTTCCTTGGCCAATTGCCAATTAATTAGCGTACAAAGTTTATGCGACTTTTTCCCAGCAAATAAATCTGTTGGACAAAACTGTGAAAGCACAAACATACAAGAGTTAACATACGTTAAGCGACACTTGCAACAACGTGGGTGACACACATTTAATGCCGCTTTGAGTCGTCCAACGACAACGACTCCTTTGAGCGGCGTCGAGTTTAGACATGCTATATGGCTAAATATTATTACAATTCGTTTGGTCATTTAGTGTGACGTTTGCGAGCGATTAGCGTAGTTTCATGTTGGTGCTGTTGGTGCTGTTGGAACTGTTGCAACCGACGCAAAGGCAACGCAATTGCCATGAGTATTTCAGTCAAAGCAATGCGCCTCACAATTGGCGCTCTGTTTGTATCTGTGTGTGTGTGTGTCTACATGAATGGCGCGCATGCGCTTGAATGACTGTTTGACACATACACAGCGACTGTTAGTATGACTAACTGACGGACAGACAAGCAGGCAGACAGACAGACAGACAGTTTCGTTGACTGATTTCCAAGTGTCCATTTCCAAGTCACAGTCACAGTCACAGTTGCTGCCTCAGAGTCGACTCAGCTTCAGCTTCAACTACACCGCCAAGTCTTGAGCCCACATGTGGCTGACATTTTTTGTGTTTCGTTTGTTATTTTTTCGTAAAATGTTAGATTTATAGTAACCATTAGCATTTTGATATTTCTACGTTATTTTTTGCAAACTCTTTTGTTCACACACACACTCACACATACTACAAACAGTCCTGCCTCCTTTGCCATTTTGTCTCGTTTAATTTCTACAAATTTCGTTTATTTTTTGTCGCCTTTTATGTGCAAATAGGAAAAGAGTCATTTTTTATTTGTTTTTGTTTTTATCTCTAGTTTGTTTGAAGTTCGACATTCTTCATTCTTTCTGCTTCGCTGCGCATTCTTTATGCCTTTTTAGTCATTCGATAGTCGGTTGAGACAAGTCTTTGCGCGCATGCCACGGCGTTGTATGCCAACTGCACTTGACCTTAACTTTACGCTTTACGTGCAATAATTTGACCTTTTTTTTATTGCATATTATTTACAAATGAAATAATAAGTGAAAAAAATCGTAAAATCGTTTTATTAATTATGCTTTGTTCAGTAATTATAGCGTTGAAAAAACGATATATGGCACATGTAATTGGCCTGCTTGATTTGGCAACGACAAAGCATGACCTCTAAGACATGAACAGACGGTCGGACGGACAGCATTGCTGCAGGAAATGTAACAGTTCCCATGTGAATTATGACTTGTGTAATATTCGCTTTGAAAAACAATTCGAACTTCCTACAAAATATATGTTTATACGTATGTAAATGCATAAATCGCGGCAAACGATGCAACAATCACTTGCTGTTATTGTTGTTGTTGTTGACGGCGGTAGTCAACGTTATTAATTCAATTGTGCGCTTGCGACACGTGAGCGAACGGACAGACAGACAGACGGACGGACACAGTTTGATGAATCTGAACGTTCGAATAAGACAAATCGACGGTTGTTAAATGTTATTATTATTTGCAGCATTTAAACATAAACTACCAAGCGTTTTTTCAAGATTTTATCTCTAATTTTCTTTGATAAGTTTTCATTTCGATGCTTCGTTGAGCGTTTTGTGCGGCTGAGCGACTCAACGGTTTTGGCTCATTGCGCGACAACGCCTTCGCATGCACAGCGACTTGTGTCTTATAAACTTATTTAGTTGTCAGATTTGATACTAAACAACTCACAGACAGACGCACAGACAGACAGACAGACAGTTACTGACATAGAGCAATGTAAAGGTGCAATGTGAATTTGCTTCCGCATTGAAAGTGTTTAGCAGCGCGCATATTGGCCAAGCGCAATCAAGCGGCAAAACAATTGTTTTTGCCAACACAAATTTTCACTCAAAGTGCACGAGCAGCAGCAACAGCAACAACAACAACAGTAACAACTACTTTAGACAAAGCAAATTGGAAAGTCCGAAATAAAAAAAAAAAAAAAACAAAATAAATAAGTAACTGCGATTTTTGTCAGGATTAGATAATTTGGCATAATTAGACAGACTCAATACTCAAGTCAAACTTCTAAGTCGATTTTTCTTTTTTTGCGCTAACAAATTAAAACAACAACAACAAACAGAGCGAGTGAATGTTGTGCTTTATTACAAAAACAAAATCAATATATATGTACATGTATTTTAATAACAAATAGAAATAACTTTTTTGATAAATGTGCAAGCGATTTATTGTTGCTTTTTGTTTTTATTTTGTTTCCTTTGCGGGCGTTGAATTTTGGCAGTCGTTTGTAACATTCACTTTTATTTTGGGCCAAAACGAAAACTGACTAAGACTCAAAGCCAAATAAGAAGGAGAAAAAAGTACGACAACTGTCGAAATAAACAAAAAAAAGACAAACGCATGCACATGGCAAATAAATATTTTATTAATTATGCACAATTGCCAATAAAATGACAAATTTCAAGTTAAATGAGATTTATTTGTGTGCCTGCATTTGCCTTAAACAGTAGCAAACAACACTGAAGAGGGATTACATAAGCGTAAGGGGTACTCACAGTAGGATTGGTACTTCATTTATTTATTGTGAGCTGTCAATAGTTAATATGTATTTTGCACAAAACTGTAATAAACGAGCAACCAAACTAACGAGTAACATTGTAACGATCTCAAATGAACGAGTGCAGCAACAAACAGAGTTGCTTTTCAATTCGAATCGTCCCAAGCGCGAGCGAATCCTCAACGAACACTTGCACACGCAAAACATTAAAGTGTTGCTTGTTCGGTAGCAGTAGTCTATGACATAAAGCACTTTAATAATTAATACATTAATTTTCAATAAATAAAAATGGGTTTATTATGGATGCTTAATTCTTTGCAATAAACTTCACTTTGTGGTAATAAAAATATGTGCAAATCAATTGATTTCAACAACTTGTGCAAAACTGACTCATGCTCAGCCATCAAAACGTAAATTATTGCATACATAAACATTGATTTTTTCCACTTCATGGCAAATTTGTTTAATAGGCGAAAATACATTTAACGACCAAAACATACAAAAAAAAAAAAGAAAAAGCCATAAGGTAACACATGACAAATATATGCAAACATTACGTATACAAATTAAACAAATAAAAGTAACAAGCCAAAATGCGATAAAAATCAACAATCATGTCAACTTGTACGGAAAATGAATTAAAAATCAATACGAAGAAAATTGACAGCAGCCGAAAATTGTTTTTGAGTGCGGACAAGTTTTATAGACACGTACACACACACATACACAAAACCATGGAATCAAAAAAAAAAAAAAAACGCTATACATTCTTAGAGGCTTAAAGCAAATCCAATACCCAAAGGCCAATCAGCGCGCCAATGAAATGTGCGCAGCAGCTAACAAGGCTTGTTGAGGCGGCTTTGATTTCATTTTTCATGCTCTTTTTTTTGTTTTGTGTAACGTTTATGCTTTTTTGTCAGCTTTTGATATTTTATACGTACTTAATCATGATGTGGGTGGGTGGGTTAGTAGCATTGCAGGCCGTCCGTCTAACCGTCTGTTCAACTGGCAAGACAAGCTATAACAAAAGCTACTTGAACGTCGACGGCAGCAGCAGTGAAGTTATTGCCGGCAGCGTATAACTTATAGAAACATTCGTGTTCATGCGCTCGTCGACTTGGTCACCAAGCTTGTCATGTGGTCTATCTGAGTGTCTGTCTGTCTGTCTGTCGGTCTGGCCACTTGTCTAACGCTAGGTGCGTGCCAGCATTTGACTGACTGAATGCCTGGCTGCCTGCTTGCTTACTTGCTTGAGCACGAGCGCCACTTGCACATAGCAAACATTTCGAAATCGTATCTAAGGTCATTTGTCTGACTAATTTGTGTTTATTTTCTGCTGCGGGTGTATGCATACATATGCATAGGTGTGTGTGTGTGTGTGTCGTTTATGCATTAAACTTCAATCAGAGCAACAAAAAGAGTAATAGAAGGCATAAAGCGACACTTAAAGTAAACTATTAGCGCACTTTTGATTTAATTACCAACTGCAAAACACTTTCAAATAGTTTAAAACCAACACAACAGCAAATCAACAAATAAACCGAAAAAAAACCAAAGCAAAAAATGACAAATGAAGTCAAATATCATTTGGAAAGTCACAAAAGACAAGAAACATGTGTTTGATGCCAGTTGCGGCAGCATCTGTGACATTTGTTGTTGTTGCTGCTGTTGTTGGCAAGCGCACAAGTGACATTGACATGCGCGCAAAACCAACAATAAAAACAACAACTAAAATAAACATTAAAATGTTTGTTATTTAATTTTTTTTTATTTTTTCGTTCGAGTTCCCACACGCTTCAAGCTTAAGAACTTTTTGAACTCGTTTTTTCATATATTTTACACTTATTTATTTTTGTCTTTTATTCAAAGAATTTGCATGCCATTTTTTGTCTCATTCTGCCTCATGTTCGTTTGCTCAATTAGCGCATTTGTTGCAAATACGTTTTACACTTGCCTGTTATTGTTATTGTTGTTGTTGTTGTTGTTGCAAGTAACGCTTTTGTTGCCAATTAATTAAGTAGCGATAATATTTTAATGGTCTGCATAAAAAATCAATTGTTGCACAAAAAATATGCAATTTTAAATGAAGTGTTTGATGCATGCGAATTTTGCATAGATTAATTATTGCACATACGCCCTGTTAGGCCGCTCATTGACCCACTTCAGTATTTGCATATGTGTTCGTTATAAAACATATAATAATTGCGCATGCCATGCCATGCCATGCCAGCAACACATTAAGACCGAACCCTTTAATTAATTATTGTATCTATTACAGCCAACAAGCAAGCGTGCAAATGCGCCAAACAGAAACAGGCAACAAAGTTTCTGCGCAATTTCCATAAACAATTTAACAACAAATCAAAAGCGAAAGAAAACCAATACAAATACAAAGTAAATTGTTGTTTAATTAAACAGATACTTTTGTTGTCAAGTGGCTTCAATGTCGGCTTAGAGTGACACATGTAGCCAACAGGTGTGCTTTCCTATGAAGGGCTTAACGTCAACTTCGTGAGAGAGACAGAGAGAGAGGCTGAGCGGGTGAAAGACACATTTATGGGCGCACTAATGCCAAATAATTGCCATGCAATTATGATTGCGAAAATTGCACATTAAATGAGACATTAAATACGACTTAATGCACTCCTTAACAACACTAACAATAACAACAGCAACAATGCAGCAATAATAATAATGGCGGGAAAAGCCGTTCTTTGTATTTGCATTCAAATTGCGGTTTAAAAGCGATTTGCCTATAAATTAATGCGAAAAATTGTATAAGCGACAATCGAGTTGAGCTGAGCCGAGCTTAGCTGTGCTGATTGCTCGAACTTTGCCACAGACGAAACGAAACGAAATTGGCCTTTATTGGCAAACGGCTAACGGCAAACGGAAAAAGTGTTTGCAAACTCAATTTGCACAGCATGATTGCCGACAACGCTTCAAGCTGTTGTTGTTGTTATTGTTGCTGCTGCTGCCGCTACCCTAAGCAGCGCACAATTGATGATCGCTTGAGATCACGATTATTGGCCAAAGCAAACGCCAACGCTTCATCAGCGCAACAGACCAGTTAGGACAACACGAGACTAAGCAGACAGACACAGACAGACAGACGGTTTGTTAGTGATTGCAGTTAAGCGATTTGATCGTCGTCGTCTCTGTATGTCTGTCCCACTGTCTGTCTGCCTGCCTGGTGCACTCATATTGCACACAAGCCGTTGGCTGTTGACTCTCAACGTCGGCTGACCACATGTCGTCGTGGCTTCTCTTGTATTTCTTTGTCGCTTTACATCGTCATCATTGGCTTGTAGCGCGCTGCTTATCGATCTAATTTAGTGAGCGCTTGTATCTAAAGTAGGTTACACAGCTACATGAACTAAATTCAAATCAGTTTTTCGGCATTAAATTGGCTTTTAGAGTTTATTGTCGCTTTGCCTGCAGCAAAACTTTCGTGGAACACTTGCTGAAGCAACGAAACAACAAAGAAACTCAAAATGCTTTTAGAATGCATTTTAAACGAAATGAAAGTTGTAGCACAACAAATGATAAGCTTAAAACGCTTAGAATGTAACTTTTATCACATTGCTGTGTGTAAAAGTAACTGCCCAGTCGTATTTGATGTAAGGCAACTCCAAACTGAAGGTGAAATGTAAGCACAGTTGCCGACGACAATAAGACGAGGTCAGTGGTTAACAGGTTAACAGTTAAACGAATTGAACAGTCGCGTGAAAGGGTAATTAACGTGTGATAAAAATGTGCTTACAAACTCGTTGCTTTTTGCAGTGAGTTTGTAAGGGGACTTGTCCTCACAAAGGCGATCACGGCCACGCGTTTTGTAAATGGGTTTGTAAGCAGAAGTAAGACCTTTTCACCCTACAAAATATACTTACATAAGTGTGTTTGTAAGCCTTACAAATACGACTGTGTGTGTGTGCGTTAAATATGCAATTTATTGTTTATTGCCAAACGTTTGCCAACTTACAAAATGTATAATTTGTATGAAGGCTTCTCAAAACGTTGCACGCGATGCAGGCGTCTACACTAACTAATTATAAGCAATGCATCGAGATACTTAAACGTATGTCTGTATTTAGCTGCAGACCGTCAAAGTGCATAATTCATAAATTTGTTTCAATACAACAAAAGCAAAAACAAAGAAACGGTGCACATATTCATATGCCAAGCAGACCCAAGACTGAACTGGACACGCCAGTTTTGCATTGTTGTTGTATTGTTGTTGCTACTCTACACTAAAATGAAGTCAATCTGCACATAAGGTATTCCACTTGATTTGCTGCTTATGTAATACATAAATTTGTTCTTGACCGTTTCGCGTTGCCATTTTTTATACATTTATTATGGTTTTTTTTCGCTTCCCCTCTGTTTTTGTTGCCGTTTATTATTATTATTATTATTTTATTATTTAATATCAAAGTAGTGCACATTACTCACTTAGTTTTGTGCATGTCTGTTTGTCATTGGCATTAATTTTTTTTGTATGCTCGTTTTCGACCTTGTCGTTGAAATTGTTAGCAATTTGATGGAACTTATCTTATAATCTTATTGTCAATAATTATGCCAATTTGTCGCTCATATACTCATGTAACTTTGTGCTTCTCTTTTGCTTTGCAGTTGTTCGCCATTCTTGCGCTTTGCCTCTCATTGGCCTTCGTTGCGGGTCAACAATACTTCCTTGGCCAAAGACGTTTCGCTTACAACACATTGGACTTGGCACAGCCATCGGCGCGACAGATCAGAGATCCGCGTCAGAACCGCGGTGCGTATACGTAATATTTGTAAAAGAAACAAACCCACTTTTATATTTATAAAGTTTATTATTATAAAACATATAAACAATAAAATAAAACAAATAAAATTCTCCATTCCTCAGGCCCCGTCGTGTTCCCACCATCGCCACCAGACGCAATTGAAGAGTCAAGCGGCGTTGTTGTTGGCGCTTCGGGCTTCGGTTTTGTGCCACCACAGCAAAGTAATACTTATTAACATAATTAGCAACCAATACACTCACATATGTATATACATACATATATATCGACACCTATGTAGTTATGCAATAGTAGATGCTGAAGAAGAAGATTTGGCCACAAATTTAAAACAATTACAAATTTAGCACAAATTAATTAAGTGTACAATATTAGTTTTAGACAGTAAAACCAATTAAACACACACACACACACGTGCAATATCGAAGTGCTGGCCAAGGCACATACACACACACACACAAACACACATAGCCAAGTGTAACTGCACAACTCAAAGCTTTATTAGTGCAATTGTTGTTATTGTTTTTTATTATTTTTTACGACTTTTATATATATGTAAAATAAATATAGCGTAGCATAACGGGTTTTTTTAAATAATGCAGACTAATCTTTAAATAATTGAAACATATTTTTTTATAAACTCAACTTAACTTTTGTTTCGTTTTGTTTTTTTTTACTTAAACAGGCAACATTTTTGGTTGAAAGCAAAGCACACACACACGTCACACGCACACACGCATAGCAATTATAACTGATACACAAAGTGATAGCAAAAAAATAATAAAAACGTACACACACACACACGCACACATGCAAACATCTACAATGCAACACAAGCCGGAAACGGAAATGCTTGTCTTCATTTATTTATTCACAAAATAATCACTCACCAAATCACACACACTCACACACGCCCACAAAAGCAAAAAATATACTAGCTCACACATACACATACTCATAATAATAACGGTAAAATTGTGCACAAAAAAAACAATCATTTGTGCATTTTTGGTGTAATTAACAAAAACAATAAAAAACACAAACAAAAAAAGAGAAAAAACATAATTAAAAAAAATCATTTTCTTAATGATCACCTAATTACACTGTAAACAATTTTCGTTGTTTGCAATTACAAAATGCTTTTTATTTAATACTATTTGAAAAAGAAAAAAAAAATTGGTTTAATTTGTTTTATTATTTTTTATATATATTGTATCATTTTTTAATTTTTATTTTTTATTAAACACAAAACTTGTATTTACACATTTTTTAAACTAATTTTTAAAATTTTATTTTTTAATTTTTGTTTTTTATTATTTATTTTTTATTTTTTTATTATTTTTTGTATAAAATGAAAAAAACAAATTATTTTTTAAGTTGTGAATAAAAATTACACAAAAATGTTTTCCAATTGATTCGTTTTTTATTTCAACAAATTTTTTTTGTTTAAAAATTTATTATTATTTTTCTTAAATGCACAAATTATTGCACTGCTTAATGTATTTATTTATGGTAGAGACTTGTATAAATAAACATTTTTACAAAAAAAAAAAAATTCAAAAAAAAAATTTTTTTATTAACAAAAACTTCAAAAATATTTAAAATGAAAAAAAAAAATATTTAAAAAAAATAAAAAGACTAAGAAAATAATTAAAAACATAAGAAATTTAAAAAAAAAATACAAAAAATTAAAAAATAATAAAAAAAAATAAAATAATAATAAAGAACAAAAGAAAAAAAGTATTAATAGTTTAAAAAATTATAAAAATAAAAAAAGAGTTTTTTTAATTGAAAAAATAAACTTAATAAAAGTAGTAAAATCGTTTGAGTCTCTACTGTTGTTGTTGTTATTGTTGAATACCGTAAATAACATTTTGTTTTATGAAAAAAAAAGGAATGAAAGTCTTTTTTTAAGCACATTAATAATTAACTTGTATTTGTTATTTAAATTGCAATAAATATCAGAACGTTTAATTAAATGTGAAGCACAACTCATAGATATGCCAAACCTCACATACACTCACTCATGCACACACATACTCACACGATGATGAAAGACACCCGACAGCGCAGCCATGCTGAGCACATGCATTGCCCCCAAACCCTCTGCCACCGACACTTCATCAACATGCAACAGGTGCAACAAGTGGCGCATAACGGCATCTTGCCATGTCTTGTCTGTGTCTCTCAGTGCATCTCAGCCAATTGGCCGACCAACAAACTTGACTTAGCCAACAAAAAATGCCAACAGACACAAAAATATTTGTTCGATTTATTTGCAATTTTTGTTTTGTTTTATTTTCTTTTACTTTTGTTTTTGCATACGAAATAAATTCGTTTGCATATCGATTTGAAAATGGAGCACAAAAACGGCACACAGAAAACACACAAATACGCAAAAAAAAACGAAGAAAACAAAACAAAATTTATAAAAAAAAAAACGTTAATAAAGCAAAAAAAAGTCGCAAGAAAAGTTAAGAAAAATCAAATCGCAGTCAAAAAAACAACAACGATTGGCAATGCATGAGAGACGACTTATTATAACAGCCAAGTTAGATGAACCAAACGTCAGACGGATAGATGGACAGACAGACAGTCAGTCTGGTGTACCAAACGACAGTTGGTCGAATGTACAATTGGACGGTTGGACGACTCAACTCTGCGCTTTCACAATAAAATAGTTCAGCAAAAGATAATTTTAACAATTTGACACAATTTCTGGACTCGGCTTATTGTCTCTTCTTGTTGTTGTTGTTGCCTTTGTATAATATATTTACAGATCATATCGATTGATTATCAAAATGTAACATATTTCGAAATTAATACAAACGAAATTTAACTAAAGAAAGCAAGGCAACATGTGTGCCGCGCCACAATGCAACAAAGGCAACAACACACATGCAACATGAGTGCGCATTTTGAATAAAAGCCTTCCTGACTTGAAGCCTGCTGCGTTTTTTATTTGTATTTGTTGTTGAAATTGTTGTTGTTTTTTTTGGCTCACGGTTTGCTCAAGTGCCGAAAAGCGTAACAATTGCCTAAGCGCAGACGCGGCGAGATTAATGGCTTTTGCGACCAACCAAGAGTAGTACGCTTTTGTTGCAATTTAACAACAACAACAACAACAACAACAACAAATACTACAGCTTCACGCTACTTGCATTTGCAGTCGCATTACACCTTCGCCTCACTCTCGCTCACTCACATGTGTTGCCACTCATGTCTTTGCCTTTGTCTCATACGGTTTTCTATTTTGTTGTTGTTTCTGTTGTTGTTTTTGCTTCGTTGTTCGCCACCCACAACTCATGCACGTCGACGACGGACTACGTACGACGGACGACCATGTGTGCGCGCTTAACTCAAGGCTTAAACGCATGTGCATGCATAATTGGCATTATTGTCGTGTGAGTGTGTGTGTGTGTGTGTGTGTGCGCGCAAATGTCAGTCATTAGGTCAATAAATTGTACATAGTTTGGCCACAGTTCAGTATGCAATATGAGGCAGCGAAACTTCATGCGCATTTAAATCAAAATCGCATGAATTATTGCCATTTTTTCTCACCTCTTTTAAACATTCCGAGCACCTGACGCAGCTGAGCTGACAGCTCATGAGTTTTGTACGTTACGTGTGTTAGACCAAATGGCATCATTCACGCCTCTAAGCAACGTATGTGTGTGTGTGTGTGTGTGCCTTGCACCACCGCCCAACCACTTGAAGCGTACAAATTGGAAAATTGCCCACAATGACGAGGCTACAAATCAAATCAATGCAATACTAATTGCAATCATGTATGTGTACGTGTGTGTCTGTGTGTGTGTGTGACTGCGCACTTGATTGACACAAGTCAATCAAATAAAACCCAAAAACAACAAGCTCTGCTCTGCTGTGTTGTGTTGTGTTATACATGTGCCGGCGTGGCTTGAAGTCGAAATCAAATAAAAGCATTTGTGCACAACGCTGGCAACCTTCGCTAACTGTCATTGCGACGAACAGCCAGACGGACGGACGGACAGGCGGACGGACGGCTCGTGTGTGCGCGCCATGAAGTCTTGGCCAAAAAAACGGTTGACTGCAAAACGGTTTAAGCTATTTTTGTATTATTTAATTTGCTAAGACTAAACAAAAAAATTGCTTCAACGCCCACGCAATTTATTTACGGTTATTTTAAGACTTTCGTCAGCTAAAATAGCACAAGAAATTATTTAAAGAAAAGCTCACAAAATTATTAAACATTATAGCAATTTGCCAAACTGTTTGCTCCTCTCTCAATTTTAACTTATATAATTCACAGGGCTCCAACAGGCGTACTATGCGACGACATCGCCGGGCGAGACATTTGGTGCACCGGCCACGTCCTTCACATCCTTCAACTACTACAGTAATCCGTTCTATTCGCGCTTGCGATACTTCTAGAAGAAGCATGACAGCTGTCAAATCAAAAGTTGCTTTAGTCAGACAGACGGACATAAAAACAGTCAGCAGAGGCGCCTCTTAGACAAAATGGTTCAACAATAGTGAAGTGAAAATATAAAATATAAAATACAAAATTAAAATATAAATATACATAAAAAAAAGAAAGAATAAACTAAGTTTAATTGAATTGCAACAAGTGTAATAACTGTAAATAAAATAGAAGAAGAAGAAGAAACAAGTAACAAGGCAATCACTTTTCGCAATTGTGTGTGTGTAATAAAGTGGCAGCGAATTATTTTGAGCATGTGAGCATGTAAATAAATATAACATTTAAATAGTTTTACGTAATCGAAAGTCTTTTATTTCAATTGCTGCTGCTTCTTCTTTTTTTCACTACTTCGGCTTTGCTGTTTGCTTATGCGCATACACAAACAAAAGACTTAGGCAACGAACTTGAAAAACTTGAGCTTTTTAAATTTGTTTTTAATGCACAACGCAAAGGGGAAAAAAATAAACAGGAAAGCGCACAAAAAAGTATCAAAAAAAGGTGAAGAAAAAACCCAAATTAAGAAAATTTCAAGCAATAATAATATTAACAAAAAAGCTAATAATGCAAAAAGTATTTACGCCGTGCAACAAACCAAAAAAGGCTTAAAGGAAAATGCGTCAGCGTCTGTGTGCGTGTGCGTGTCTGTGTTGTGGGGCCATAATTATAGCGACATGTAACATGTACGCACGCGCAAAACAGTAGCAAAAGTCAAACGATATTTATATTCCTTTACGGCATTTAAGTTACTTCATTGTCGCCGGCTTCGATTGCAGAAATCAAAGCAAACGCAAATGCGACGACGCCAACGCATTTTGGCACCCAAGCCAAAGTGTCGAAGCATTTCAGTTGTTGTTGTTGTTGTTGCTGTTATTGTCATGGTTGTTGCATATAAATAAACCAAAGTGTGAAAATGCACGAGAAAAACGCGTCATCGCGCTTGGAATTTGTGCAGCAGCCAAAGACATGTTGAAAAAAATAGCGTAAGACAAGTCAAGACAGCCGACAATTGCTTTGGCAATTGAACAGCAATCGCAACAACGACGACAACCAGAACAACAATAACAACAAACAGCAACAGCATGAGTACAACAACACAATGAACGCGCTTTTCATTGAAAATTACTTTTGGGGTTGTCGGCAAAACAGAAATCTGTGAAAATTTCAGCATTTTCATAAAATATGCAAGCATGCATGCATGCAAGCATTGTGTGCACACACACACACACACACACACACATGCATGCTTACGTATGTTTATTCATAATTAGGCGTTACGCGAACACGCCTCGTCTGTCTCGTCTGTCTGTTTGTCATTCTCGTTGACACTGTCGACCGTTCTTTTATGGCCTTTGGTTGCCGCTTGTCGCAATCAGTTTGTTACAATGACATATAAACTAATCAGAGACAGAGTCAATTAGACGCAAACAATTACGGCGATACTTACAGCACAGGTTGCTTGTAAAGATAAAAATACAATTGTTGGAAAATGAAGACATGATAACATTCAGTAGCATATTTTAAGCGAAATATGTCTTGTTTGGCATTTTCAGGAACCTTAGTCAGTCGCAATGCATTTGGCTCCGATTACAAGATTTTTAAGCGCTGACAAATCGCTTTGATATTAAACTTTGCGCACGTTGCGCCATAAGTCATTAGCGACATGATTCACAGCCATGACACAACATGAGCACGAGTCTTGCCCTCAACCGCTACAATTTGCTTTGTTCTGTTGGGCTCCGCTCGGCTCGGCTCGACTCGGCTCTGCTCCAGTTCATGTCATAATTTGTATTAAACTAAATGAGGGCAAAGGCGCAACAATAGCGGCCGCAAATCGAAGTAAGCTGAGTGCCAATTGATAACCTTGTTGACCGCAAAATGTTCGCTTGACGGTTTGGCAACAAGACAATAGCATATTAGCCAAAGTCGAAGTCGAAGCCGAAACGAAAATGAAATGAAATTATTGAATGACAATTTGTTATTGTTATTGTAGTTGTTGTTGTGATAATTGGCTTCGGTGTTGGTGTGTTGGCTGAAAGTAGAGTTCTCAAAGAAATAAATATTTCGACTGCCACAAGGTCTGTGAAAATTTAGAAACGAAACAATTCAATTCAGTTGGCACAAATCAACAACAACAACAACAACAAAAACAACTGACACCGAAACAAGCCACCGGACCAAGCCAAAGCGCAACCGGTAATGGCCATCGATGACGCAGCTCAGCACAGCACAGCGCAGCTCGCCACCGCAATCTTCGCCATCGCCACACAACCATGGATGGGAGTTTTGGCATGTGTTGACTCTGGCGTGAGATTTATTGTTGTTGCCGCATGTCGCGCCGCCTTCGCGCTGATGGCGTTAAATGTTCTTGGCGTTAATTTTAATGTAACTTGATTGTTTTGGCATTTTCATTGAGCGGTGTGTTCTTTTGTCGTTTGGAAAAGCCGTGTTACACAATTTGCCGCCTAATTGATTGACTTCCATGGTCTTGCACATAAATCATAATCGAGTTGCTAACCGTTTGATTTGTGCTTTAATTAACTCACTTATTTACATGTCTTTTGTTTGCTCTTATTGCATAAGTTGTGTTAAATTTTGAATAACCTTCGTTGTTATTAAAATCCAATTTCGCATTTAATTCCGGTTTCACAATTCGAAACGATAAAGTTCAAAGACCCAACGACAAACACACATATCCGTATTTGCCAATACAAAAGCAATTTAAGTGATTGTATTAAACAAGTGTGCAGAATAAAACATTTATTGAAATGTTTCAAAAAATCGTTCATTGATTAATGTTTAATACTATTTTAATTTTTTTCAAGTTATTATCAAACTAGTCTTTGATATATAAAAACTATGCTTCTTTATTGTGAACCACATTCTAAAGGCTTTTCAGAACAAGCTTAATTCCTCTGCTGTTCTCTTTAGCGTAAAACAAGCTTTTGACTGAATGAGTAAAGAAGGTCTTCTTTTCAAACTAAAGCATATCGACCCAACCCCCACTGCTACTCCTTCTTGTTCGCAATTAAGCGACAGGTGATCCAGTGTGTTTGTCAATGGTGAAATCTCATGTGTCAAAGTGCCTCTCAAGGTTGTATAGTTGCGTTTATTGTTTCTTTATTGGTGATATGTCTGCTCCAAAGGTACATCGTGGGTATATGTGGGTGTAACCACGCCCATTTAATGATTGAGTCTTATTACACTCTATCCAAACAGTATTTACGCATTTAAAATTTGTATCATATGTTTTTTTCTACTCTATCTTCTTGGACTTCAAGTCAGTATACACTCCAAATTTGATGTTCCTATCTCAAAAGACAACCAAGAAAATACGACCATAGTATTTTTACCCGAAGTAGCTTCAATTATTTGTCCTTCACCCCTAAACAAAGCCATGGAGGGGAACCAAAAATTAACTTGATCTGCGCATTTAATAGCAGAATCGACCTGTGAAGAAATTTTGGTTCTACATATTATAGTTTCTGATATCTACGTGTTCATACAGACCGGTGGATGAAAGGGGACGGATACAGGGACATGGCTAAATCGCCTTCCCTTTCGATACTGATCAAAAATATATATACTTTATAGGGTCTTTTAGGTGTTACATTTTCGACGTTCGCAAAATTAATAAACCCTTGTATTAAAGGTACAGGGTATAACAAATTCGTAGTTCAAGCAACATAGCCGTTATCAGTTACTTGCTAAACGGCTACTCATAGTATTTGAAAACTGCGTTGCAATTGAATATTGCGGCTCGGAAGTTTAATCAGCTGTTCGTATCGAATTTCGTTCTGAAAAACGCTAGCCGCGTTTTAAGAAATTTTTAATAACTTTAATTATACTTATCAACAAAAAAAATGTTACAGTGTTACAACAGAGGCTGTGGTCAACTTTTTGATCCTGAAAAAAACACCGACGGTAAAAATATATTTAAAATCTGTCGTAAATGTAAATCAAAATAGACTTCTCTTTATTTAGAGTCCTGCCGACACCACCCTGGTGAGCCTTATTTTCACGATGCCTATAAGGGGTGGTCTTGCTGCAAAAAGAAGTCCGTTGATTTTACGGAGTTTTTGAACATTAAAGGTTGTACACTGTCAAGACACTCAAATGAAAAACCGCCAGAACCCGAAAAGCCACCGAAAAATGAAAGCGACAAAGATGAAGTTATTGTAGTTCGAGCGCCTATACCGGTAGCTTTGCCACGACCTGCAATTGATACACCAATGGTGCCTTTAAAGGCGACAGTAGCGCCTGCCTTAAAAGATTTAATCGATTCACTAAAAGAGTGTTCAGTAAAAGATGCCCCAATATTAGCTGATGGGTAATTCAAAATTAGTCATACCCTTTTGTGCTTATCTTTCTGACTCTGCTTTTTTAATACAGTGAAGTGGCTGTGGGCACATCTTGCAAAAACAAAGGTTGCACATATTCATTTAGCGGAACTCAAAGCGATAATAATGAGTGTGTTTACCATCCGGGCGTGCCAATTTTCCATGAGGGTTTGAAGTTTTGGTCATGCTGCCAAAAGAGAACCACGGATTTTGCCGAATTTATGGCGCAAAAGGGTTGCGCATATGGAGAGCACAAATGGTTTAAAGAGGTAATAATCTGTTTAAAAGTACAAAAAATGCATTATTAACGTTTACTTATTTTAGAATCAAGATGAAAAAGTTGTTGAGTGCCGCTACGATTGGCATCAAACGGGCCCTAACGTTATTGTTTCCATATATGCAAAGAGGTATCACTATGCATTAAGCATAATTAAAGTTAACCCCGTTCGTTTGAACGTTTCTCTCGTATTTCCCGAACAAGATAATTCTAAATTTGACTTGGATTTAGAATTGCGTGGCGTAAGTTCGTTCATACAACTAAATAATTACTCTTAAATAATCCTTTATTTCACTAGATCGTAAATATTGACAAAGCAAGCGTGCACATGTATCCCACTAAAGTGGAAATAACTTTACCAAAACTTGAAGCTGGTTCATGGCAAAAATTGAATTTTCCCAGCGACAAACTACCTCCTCCACGCAGTAATAACGGTACTCGTGAAAGCCATGTCAGTGATGACTCCGATGATGATTTCAACTTGGATGACATCGAAACAGTTAACAATTACGGGGTGCATTTATCTGAAATTGCCTCATCGAATCCAAACAATTTGGATTAGGTAAAGTGTGTTTTAACAAAGTTTAATTTTAAAATATATAAAGTTCATTAAAGTTTATTTTTTATTAACGAAAACAACAACACAAAGCTATGCTTTTCAGTCATCATCGGAATCGGCACCGGGCACCCAATCTTCATCCTCCTCATCGTCATCATCCAATTCCAATGATGCAATATCCTGAAAGAGACTCTCATCGATTTTGACATTTTCAATTGATTCGCCAGCCTCCAAAAGAAATTTAATATCCGATTCATTAAGCGTTGTGTCTCGCATAAAGAGCTCACGGCCAGTCAACTTCTTACAGTCGTTGTTCTTAGCTCGTTTTGCCGCAATACCCATGTCCTCCTCAAAATCAAGCTTCCACTTCATAAAGGTTTCTACTGTGACACGCGTCCCTTCGAATTTCTTGCGCTCAGCTTCCTCTACTTCCAACAATTTTCGTGTGCGCTCTTCTTCCTTTTGCTTTATATGATCATCCCAACGCACGTTCAGCCATTCCTGGCCACTACTAACCAATGAGAAAATCATTTCCATGCCAATGTTTTCATCTATGGTTTCACGTAGATGTTCTAAAAGCCGAGACTCAAATGTGTCTTCAAAGTTGACTGGATCTTCGATTTCTACAATGGGAGCTTCGTCGGGGTACGTGGCTGTGTATGTAAAGACCAATTTACAGGCTATACCATTGCTATTGTCGTCTGCAGTGTACTCTTCAGTCGCTATTGGAATTGAGAACTTGTGAAAGGGATTCGTTGACAGCACTAGATCATAAAGAAAATTGGACAGGATTATTTTAATAGAACTTAATTCGAGATGCGTGTTTACCTTCCATTTCACCACAGTAAATTGAATCTAGAGCTTCCACTTCATTCGTTTGATCCTCCTTATAATTACGGCTCATCTTGTATCAATTAGTTTAATAGTTTCAATAAATAAAGAAAATAATTAATTTACAAAAATTCAGAATATAAAAGCGATATTCGCAAACTACAGTGTTTTAAGTCGCACGATGCCGCACGGAGGGGGAAGAATCCATGATGTTCACACGCCAGGGATGGAGTTATCGGATATTAATCCGTTTATTTATTACATATTTCGTTTCGGTTGTCGTTTTGAAGACAACAAAATGTCAACGTCATTTACATTATAATTAATGGCAAGATGTATTTCATTCAAAGAATCTATAATAAAAACAAATTCGCGGTGACAACAAATCGCTGTTGAGCATTTCTAATGTGCACTCTAGCCAGGTTTGAAGCCATTGTGTTTCTTCACTTTGCATCACTGGCCGCGAGGCAGACGGCAGAATTAGTCAATTTGTAAACTCATTTCGGGTTCAATTTCGAGAAAAATTTCTATCCTTCTGTCTCATTTTTTAAATCCGGTCGCTTTCTCGCATCTCTTAATAACAGAAATAACGAATGTTACTTAGATGCGTTACAATTTCCATTAATTTTTTTACAAAAATGCATCACTGGCCGCGAAAGACACGAAAAGGAGAAACAGACGGCAGAATTGTCCAATTTCCTGAATTTTTTCACAAAGAGCATCACTGGCCGCGAAAGACAAGAAAAAGAAGAAACAGACGGCAGAATTGTCCAATTTCCTTAATTTTTTCACAAAAAAACATATAAAATTTCACAAGATAAAGCGTATTTCACTCAACAAAAATATACTGCACAAATTGTTTATAGTTTACGTAAAACCGACAAGTTGGTGCATATAAATAAAGTGGCTAACAAAGCAAGTAAATATTGCGATGAAGAGAAAAGCACAGCGATAGCATTTTGTGTTTGTGGCTGTATATGCGTGTGCCTGTTTGTGTGTGTGTATCGCTGTTTAGCTTTTGTCATTGATTTATTTCCTTTAATTTATTTTAATTCAAATAGTTTTTGACGATAAAGCCTTCTTTATAAATTTAAATAATTTTATATAATTTCGACCCTGTCTGTCAATTGGAATATAGAAAAAACAACAGTTACGATTCGTCCTCATATGAGTACACAGTATTTGTTTGTTTCCACCCACACAAATAACAAAACACCAACAAAAATGTGTACAAAAACAATTTCTACTTTATGCTTAAAGAAATGCAAATGCCAAGAATAAAAGTGCCAAAATAGCCGCGGAAAACTAAATGGAAAGCGAAAGAATAAAGGCGAAGAAAAAGAAGCGACTAAAACGGAAGAAAAAACGAGCAAGTAGAAATCAGAAATTTTCAGTAAAGCACGACATTTTTAATTAAGCGCGCAAGCATAAATTGATAAGAAAAAAAAAAGAAAAACAAAAAAATATAATAAAAAAAACTGCAATTTAAAAAGTGAGAGTGTTTAAGAATTCGATAACAAGTTTATTTGCAAAATCACATCGTTTGACGAAATCTAACAAAGAATAAGAAGAGTTTGCGGCGAATATAAAAAAAACAAAAAGTCTGCTTAAATTGCAGGCAAAGTGTGCATCGTCGTGCTAAACTCAGCGGACGCGGCAGCGCAAGTGCTAAAGCGTTCAGTGTTGAGTTGACGCGACCAATCATAATAACCATCACCTAGCCCAACATTGACCAGCAGCGGCACGAAAGCGAAAACTTTACTTTCCATTGGACAGTCGGACGACAGATAGCACAGTTTTGGGTAAAACTTTGTTGCAGACATGTATCCACCACACCAATACCACAATCACAGCACATATCGCGGCACCTTATACAAGCAAGTCCCACTGGCAGCGGCTACCGTCCGGTCGATCGCCGACGCCATATGTTTATATTCTTCAATGTTTTATGCGTCTCTCTTACTCTCTCTCACTCTCTATGTCATATCTTTTTAAAATGCAAGTCGCGCGCGGGTGTCATAAATGTGCGAGATAACGGCAAACAATTGCAATTGCAATTTCATTTATTTATTGTTTGTTTAAACTTTATTTCCAATATTAGAATGCCACCCTGTACCTACTTCCAAACTCCCAAACCATAAATAATGTATGACAGAGTGTGTGTTGTTTAGTGTGTAACAATTTGTGTGCTTAATTCTGTTTTAATTGCAGCTCGCAAATGCATTTGTATTTAAGTGTTTTAATTTTTCCAAATTCATTTATTATCAATGCATTGTTCTCGTATTCGTCTGCGTCGTCGTCTTTATTGTCGTCGTCGTTGTCGTCTGTCTTTGTTTTTACTAATAAATTATTAATCAAAAAACTTTATTAATATTTTGCAGAGACGCTTATCATCAGGCGGTTATTATGAAAGGTTATAATTTGTTTCCAACAATTATTAAGCTAACTAACAAATCATGCCCTTCTTATTTTATTTGTTTTCAAAAAAAAAAATAAAATTAAACAAATCTAACACTTAATTTTAATTTAGTTTTTTTTTTTTGCATTTCTTTAAGGAATAAAAAAAAAAACTTTGATTTGAAAAATTTTGCCTTAGCGCGGTTTTGTCTCCTAACATGAGCCTAACACGCTGAGATTAACGTATACATGAATGAATAAAATATTTCTCTTTTCTTCTTCTTCATTTGAGCCTTACCAATTTCATTTGAGTGCACTTGACTAACTACACACAATCGTTCACAGGCAATCACTACAAGATGTCTCGTAACAAAGACAAGTACGAGAGTGCGAATCGACGACAACAGATCTTCATGTCAGCTGAAGATGTCGCTGCTGGTAAAAAGACAAATTGGTCTGGTCTGGAGATAACAGGTGCGTTTCAAATAATAACTCGTTAGTTCAAAATAGATTATTGATTTGTTGTTTACCTTGTCATTTATTATAGGCTGTGTGCGCAATATAAGTCCCTCATTATGGGAATTTAATCATCTGACTGCGCTTTACCTCAACGATAATCAGCTACTGCGTCTGCCCGCCGACATTGGCATGTTGGTCAACTTGCGCACACTGGATCTCTCGAGCAATAAGTTACGCAGCCTACCAGCGGAATTGGGCGAACTCATACAACTTAGGTAGGCATTGTTATGAATACTACTCAACTGGCATTTAACACTGTAATTATCTTTTGCAGAGAATTATTATTGAACAACAATTTCCTGCGTGTTTTGCCGTACGAAATTGGCAAATTATTTCACCTGGTAATCTTAGGTTTGATGGGTAATCCATTGCAAAAAGAGTTCATGAACATCTATAATGAACCGAACGGTACACCGAAGCTACTCACCTACATGCTGGATAATCTGTCATGTGAGTACACAATATCATATTTCTAATTATGCGTAGACAAGAGTTCAAAGATGAAATCGAGTGGGATCTCGTCCAACAACGTCGTCATTATCAATGTCATTGTCGCGTCAAATTTCACGCATGCAATGAAATCGAAACCCGTTGACATGAGTTTTAACCAGGGGCAGGAGCTTTTTGTTTTTGTTTTTAAGCATTACATTAGCAGGAGTCTGACTCTGACCAAAAGTAGTAGCTCACATAAATTGCAGGTCTAAATGATGAGCACAACAAAAACAAAACAAAATGAAAACAATCTGACGCACGAAAAGAGAAAGTTTCCTGTTTACCGACGCAGATCTTTCGTTGCGGTAAATAACGTGAACAGGCAGTCTGCCTGCCAGTCTGACTGCCTGCCTGCGACCGGCTAACAGACTGAAAGTGACAGGCAAACACAACATGCTCTCTGCCATGGTTACAACAACATTCAGTCAGACAGACAAACAGACAGACGGACAAATAAACAGCAATGGCTCGACAAGGCACGGCACGGCGGCAACAATGATTGCAGCAACAAGTTTTGCACCCAAAAGCAATCAGCAATGCAACAGCAACAACAACAACATTAAAAAGTATTTTATGCGCACAACATGTTTAATGAATTTTGTATTTTTCGGCATAGCTTGTTGTTATTATTGTTGTTGTTGTTGTAGCTTGTTTGTTAGCGTACACGGATACCACAATCTGAACTCTTAACGGCAAGCCACATTAACTGATATATGAGAATTGCGTAGCTAAGATAGTTTTGTTTTCTTTGGCTTTGGCTTGAGTTTTTGCCCAATCAACTAAGCGTTTTCACAGCGAGCGCTCTCAAGTAGGTTTGTTCTTCAAAAGGATATCATTGAATGTCGCGTTTTAAATCAGTTGAAACATTTCTGTTTATCTTGTAGCGGCAAAACGTATACGCAGTTCTTGTTCTTGTTGTGTTGTGTTGTGTAGTTTATTTAAGAGCAGCACAGCATCTTCATTCTTTCACAGTCAGTCAGATTGCGATCATTTCGAAACCTTTGCACGAAACCTGGTGTCGTATTGTATCTCCCCCCCATTGATTTTCGGCTTGGTTGGTTTGCAATGAGTCTTGTTGTAGTTAAATTATTGCCGCTTGGAACGGTTTTCGTTGTTTCGATTGTTGTTTATGGCACGTTGTTGTAAGTTGTAAGATTGTGCAGGAGGATGTTGTTATTAAAGTAGTCATTCGCTACAACGCTAAATTGGTCGCTCCAACGATTATTTATTAAAGAAAACATAAAAAAAGTGCATAAATAAAAGGCTACAAGTTTATTAAAAAAAATATTCTCACGATTTCTGTGCCGTCATATTAATTTAATTATGTACAAATTATGTTTACAAGTAAAAATTAATAAGTGAAACCGGTTACATAAAAAGAAAAAAACCTTCAATCGGAGATCAAACTCATGGTTTCTGTGACAGCAAAAGTCAAAAATGTAAATTTATGAATTTAAAATATTAATTAGACGCAAGTACAAAGCATCAAACATACAAACAAACGGCTAAACAACAAATACTGCATGACCTCGACATGCAAGTGACGGTATTAGCGTTTGTTGTTGTCTTCTGGACGTTGGGCCAGCGACCGAGCCGAACGATCTGTACACAAAAGTGCTAAAGTGGCAACACTGTTGCGCAAACCGAACAACTCGTAGCGGTTTGTTAGGCCAAGAGCATGCAACAGGTAAAGAGCGCGCGCATGAAAGGCAACATAAGAGTAACTAGTACTCAGCGCTTGTTGTTGCTTGTGGATTGTATGTGGACTGCAAGCGATCGTGCGCTCGTTTGCTGTGACTGCTGCGCGACGACGACAACAAACGGTAACTCTCGCTTATTCGTTTTTTTCCTTTTTGTTGTTGTCTTTTGCTTTGGCTAATAACTGTTAACGAGAATATAAAGCTTTTACAACGATGCCGCTTGTTGGCTTGCAGAACTGAAACTGAGTTTTCAGACAGTCAGTCTCAAGTCTCGAAAGCGGTCGCACATTTTACTCGTGAACAACTCTGCGCGGCAATACAACAACTCCGTACGTTCGTTTCTTTGTGCTAACCGACTTAATTATTATTGTTGTTGTTGCAGCGTTGCGCCTGCGCAAAGTGTTTCGTAATTTGTGGCAAATTTGTGCTCGTTTCGTTGTCGTTTTTCGGTTTCGGTCTACGCCGTCTTTGAAAATCGAAATCGTTCTTCGTTTCATATACGAATTTGAACTATTTTTCGGGCACACATAAATTAATGTTGAAATAGAAAAAAAAAAAAAATAAAACTTGATTGATTGTGAATGAACGCGTAGCAAATGTCTTGAAATAAATCACTTAAAGTTTGTGTTGTGCATAAAAAAAAAAAAGAAAATAAAACAAATTAACGAAATTAATAAAGTTATGCAAGCAACTGCAATCGAATTAAATTGCAAACGAACATCTACGATACGAAACGCGTTTAAGGATTATTATGAGACCAAATGCGGTCAGTGGTTTTTGTGCACAACAGGAAAACGCACCGCCGCTTAAATATATAACGACACATTATAAAACAGGTGGCCTAACGTCGAACGCCTGCGCGTCGCCGCCAGGAGCGCAACAAGCAGCACCGCACTACACAACGACCAATTGGTTGCACCAAACTCAAACGCCGCCGCAACCAAATAATTGCTACAATGTCGGTGGCATACTGCGTACCGCCATGCCACAGCCGCCGCCCATTACAGGCTGCCAAAATGCCGCTTACCATGCGCCGCTGAATCATCAACATCATGTCACGCACATGCATCAGCAGCAGCAACAACAGCAGCGGCCTGGCACCAACATTTATCATGGCCGCAGTCATCAAGCCGTTGCAGGCTACAATCAACAGCAGCCAACAGCGGCCGGCCAAACACAAATGCCGCACAATTATGCCAAGCTGCCGCCAAATGTCGTCAATCAGCAGCGCATCAACGAATGTGCCGGCATACCGCTCATCTCGAATGCCAGCGCGCATCTGACGCCCGCTCAGCGACAGCGCATGCTCAGAAAAACCAATCACTCACCTTCGCGACCGCCGCCGCTGCCGCCGGCACAACGCAATTGGATCAACACGGGCACGACGCCCTTCCAGAATGCCAACAGCAACAACAGCCCCTTGGGCAACATAACACAGCTGGCGGCACATGCGCATGGCATGCCACTGCTGCAGGGCGCCAAAGCGGCTTGGCCCACCGGCTATGGCAATGCGCCGACGCAACGTTATCACACACAATCGCCGCCTGCGAACAACTTCGTCGCTGCCACACCAACGGCCACACGTGTTTTGCGCTATCAAAACTCAGCGCCGCCTGCGCTCAACATGCGCGCCAAGGAGCATGGCGTGCAAGCGCATACGACGGAGCACAATGCCGCCAACGGCGAAAAGGACACGAACGAGACATGTCTGCCGCGCATAATTAAGCCACGCAAGCGCCGCAAGAAGGATCGCAAGCCAACGAATGGCGTCTTTCTCAAATTGGATGCTGAAGTGCAACAGAAGTTGAGTCAAATGCCAAGCAAAACGAAACAATCGACTGAGGATTTATACAATCAACTGGCGCACTACATGTCCTCGCCACCGCCGCCGCCGCAAGGACTCTGCAACAACGTGTTGCCTGCCCATGTGAGCCAACGTTGTGCTATGCAGCAGCATGTGTCCGATTTGTCAACGCAACGCGAACATGGCATTTGTTTCTGTGCCGATTGTGATCCGCTGCGTTCCATTTGGGATTATCCATTGCGTCGTTCCGGCTCGAATTCATCGAACAGTGAACAGTGCTCGTCCACATGCTCAACGCACTCCTCGGATACATCGTGCTCATCGTCCACGGACAACGGCACACATGCGACACAAGCGCCCATAAACAATTTCGATGAAGCTGAACACTTCGCGCCCATCACTGAGAACAGTACGCGCGCGGAAATCGTTGGCGTTATTGGCTCAAATCGTAACATTAACGAGCATAACGGCAGTGGCAATGGCAGTGGTAGTGGTAGTGGCAGCAACAGCAAGACGCTGCAACGCAGCATACAATCAACATCATCATGCCTAAGCGACTCGAATGACTCGGGTTATGGCGACATACTGAGTGGCATTAATATTGCCGACGATTTGTTTCGCCATGCGCCCACCAACAACACAAACGGCAACAGCAACAGTCGGCCAACAAATGCAACAACAACAACAGCAACAGCCGTCAGTACAATGACTTCCTTATTGCTGCGCAGGCCCGAAACGGAGGAGACGCTTTTGAATGAGCGTCTAAATGAGATTTCGCGTAAATTAATCGAAACTTGCACTGGCAGCGTCAATGAACTGCCAACGTTAAGTGACGGCAATGCAACGCCCACGTTTGGCTCCGGCAGTGCCGCCCACATTAATGCGACTGCAAACGGCCAAATTAGCACATTGACTTGCCCTGTGGTGGATTACTTGCACACGGATAGCGGCATTGACAGCGCGGGCAGCGGCTCAAGTCGTGGCGCATATAATAATTGCGATGAGTTGATATTCAATTTTGAGCAGTTGAATATGTACGCCAACAAACAACAACAACACAGCAACAACAACAACAGCAGCACAACAGAAAGTCAAATTAAAAATGTGATTTTAACGCCGCCCAATATGGATTTTCTTGTGGATTACAACAACAACAACAGTAATAATAATAATAGCAACCACAATTTGAAGGCGCTGAGCAAAAGATTAGAGCAACAACATACAGATGTTGGCAAACAGCAACAACAAAAGCCATTCTTCAACAATTGCTTCGATTTGGTGTGGCAAAATATTATTGCCGGCAAACATGTTGGCAACACTGTTGACATTGTTGGCACAGTCTCTGCAATGTATAACGAACATGATGATAATGAACGTGCTCGTGATCATAATGATGATGATGATGATGATAATGTTGCTAATCATATGTTTGATGATGAAAAACCTACAAATAACAATCACAACAGCAACAACAACAACAGCATCAGCACGCCCACATCTGCATTGATTTTTGGTACGGTCGGAAAACTGAAATCTACATTTTCCACCATCTCATAAACGTGCGTTCGTGCAAGCTATTCGGGTGGGCGATTATAAAACGCGATTGTCGCCCGTCAACGTACAATGTGTCTTTGCTATGGAAATGCTAATAAGATACATTTGATTGCCTCGCCTGATTGCCATCAAGGCGTGCTGCAATTGCATTTGAGCTACGGAAAGTTACTTTTATGACGCTATCAAAAAACAACGAGAAAGACACACAAAACCCATGTGTGTCGGTCCGTCTGATAGGCTTTCTTCTTGGCTGCACGAAAGATATGCAGAGTGTGTGTTTATGTGTGTGTGTGTGTGCTGGCGTGCTAATTGGAAATCGCTGTGTGGAAAACTAAGAGATAAAAGAGAGGAAAACAAAAGAAACGTGTAGGCGTCGTTACACCTCGAAACATAAAATTTGAATAGATAACGAAATGTTGCATAACAGCGGCAAATAGAAACCGTTAAACGAAAGCCCATAACCCAGAAACCAAAAACAACTTTGCATTTAAAACGACAGAAAGCAAGAAAACCAAACCAAACAAAAAAACAAATAATTACAATTTCAACATCGAAAAGTCGAAAAAAAATAAAAAAGAAATAAAGTTCAGTAAACAAAACCAACAAAAGCACACAAAAACAGAAACAATGCTAAAGAAATTAACGCAGCGTTGCTGAATCAGAAAACCAACAAAAACTACGCTACTCCCATATGTTTAATACATATATATATGTATGTGTGTGTGTACAGCAAATGAAGTGCGCAAACAGCAGCACAACACACACACCAGACAGACAGACCGCCAGCCAGCCAGCCAGTCAGACAAACCAAATGAAAATCCAAGAAAAAACAAAACAAAAAAAGATTATGAAGCAAAAAAAATGTGTTTAAACTTTCACTTTCACTCGCGGCCGCAACACGCCTGAGAGCAACGCAGCGCAGCGCAGCACCAAACGATCGAATGTACAAACCAAGCAACCACAACAACAACGACGACCAACGACCAAGTCGATTCATCAGCCTGTATTGCCACCAATTTCAGCGAGCAAGACAACGACGACGCGACGGACGACCGCAGCAACGAAGACAGCAACAGCAAGAGCTTTGTAATATTGCCTCGAATCAATCCCACAGCCTTAGCCTCAGCCAGCTGGCCGATCTCCATACGTATGCAGATTTCTGCGCGCAGCAAAAAAAAAAACACATAAAAACGAGAAAAGTGTTTAACAAAACAAAAACAAAAAAAACGTAATAGAAATCTTTTAAAGATGATAAATAAGATTTATATATATAATATATTGTAGGAGCTTGAGATACTGAGATACTCTCTACTTAGCCTGTAGCCTAGCCTAGACTATTAGTAGCCTAAGAGCAGTTCATATACACATTTCTATACTTTTGTTTGCTTGAGCGCATCGTGCGAGCGCTGAGAATCTGTTATTGTTATTTG
The DNA here is from genome assembly GCA_037044515.1 of Phortica magna. Classification (NCBI taxonomy): domain Eukaryota; kingdom Metazoa; phylum Arthropoda; class Insecta; order Diptera; family Drosophilidae; genus Phortica; species Phortica magna. The sequence goes on from JBAMBP010002741.1 coordinate 89,938, forward strand.
TGCATTAACGTTTGTTTATTTTATTATCTTTATTATTATTATGTTTATGATTTTGATTACTTTTAAGGCAATAATTTTGTTTTTAACATCTTTTGTTGCTTTTTGCTTGTATGACGTTTAAACATTATTAACTAATCATCATGGGAAACTCAAACATTATTACTAACATTAGTCTTTTGCGCTGCTGACAATTAGAAATGCACAGTGAAATTATATAATTATTAATAACAGTTATTTGTTTATTACTATTACATTTATTTATTAATTCTTTCTTATTTATTGCAATTTATTGCATTTGCGCGGTTTTAGTTTTATGGGTTGTTTTTTTATTTTATTGTTTTTTTTTTAAGATTAAGCAACCATTTGATGGTTCAAAAAAAAAAAGCTAAAAAGAAAACGTTCCTATAAACAAACAGTTTTGTTAAGCGGGAACAACTTATTACTTGTAACTTGGCTAAAAGGTTTTTGGGTAAAAAGTGTACGTAATTTTTGTCTTTTCGGCAGTTTAGTAATTTGTTTAGTTTGTAAAACATGGCTTTGGGCTGCTTTGACATTATTTATGGCAACTGTATTGAGGGTGATCTTGTTAATTAAGTTTGATCGATTGGTTTTTCGTTAATCTTATTTTATTTGATTTAATTCGATTAGTTTCATAATTTTATGGGCTAATCGAAGGTCGCGCTACTTACGAGTATTCTAAGCACACTGAAGGTTAAGGTCAAAACTTTCGAATTAACAAATTCAAAGTTGTGTTCCGTATTCGCTTTTCAAAAGCGCAAACTATATGTAGTTATTTTTTTCTCTCTTCTTTGAGTGACTGTAACATGAAATTAGTTTTAAACTGGGAGATATGTGGTGAAGAGCAGAGAAGTTGTTCTTAAAAAATAAGCTATTGTAATTAGTTTTCGTTGAAGCGAAATTAGTTAGCACTGCTTAGGCAATCAACTGAGCATAAAATAAGGTTTGTAGTTGTACATAATACACGAAAGAACAACAACACCACCAACAGCAACAACAACAACAACAACAACAGCAGCCCTACTTACCCGTATTTTTGTGTCTGTTACTCTTTTTTAATTTTAAGTTGTTGGCTGTTTGTTTGTTTGTTTGCTTGCTTACATTCATTAAAGTGAAACACGTTGCCGTCGACAACATTGTGTGAATAGACGAGCACAGCGACGAGAAAATCTATTCGCCATTTTAATTAAGCGTATAGCAAAGCAAGAAAAAGCCAACAGCAGCAAACACTCAAAGACAGTCAGCAAGCAAAGCCAAGCAAGCAAAAGAAAGAAAAATTATTTTCCAAAGATTTCTACTTGCCTGAGCTGATGGAAAATGCTGTTGTTGTTGCTGCTGCTGTTGCTGTTGTGTTGGAAAAATGTCACAATTTCTTAGGCCGCGAAAAAATGCAACAACAACTACAAGTGTTGCTTGCTTGTTACATGTTACTTTGATTTTGCAGTTCCGGCCTGCGTTCAAAACTTGTATTTTCACATGCATAAGAAGAAACATATAGAAATTAACAAAAGTAACAACAAAAACTATAGAAATATCACTCGAAGGCACTAATTTTCTTTTTGTTTTATAAATTATATATTTATTTATTTATTAATATTATTCTTTAAATAAACACACACACACATATATTTTCAACGCATTGTTTGCGCATTTAACGCGTTTTTGCACAAATAACAAAACACCTGAAAACATGATTTATATTTTATAATTTTATTTATTATTATTTTTTTATCAACGCGTCTTTCATTTTTATTTGTACAATAAACAAAAGTCAACTTTACGTTTTCAAGAAAAATTAGTTTTAAAAAAAAATATACTTTTATTTATTTAAAAACACAAAAACAAAAACTCAATAAAAACAAACCTATAAGAAAACTTACAAACAATAAGAACATTTTATTTTATTTATGTTTATAACCCAAATTCGCTTGTTTATTTATTTATTTATTTGATTGATTGCTTTATATGATTTTTCTTTGCATTGTTTGTGTTTGTCCTCTTGTGTATTTGTGTGTGGGAAGATTTTTCTCATTTATCTTTTTGTAGAACAAGTAGCAGCAAATAAATCACGTTTCGTTGTGAAAAGTGTCTTGTACATAGAACAATAAAGTGGAACCCCTACAATAATATAAGTTGTTGCGCCAGAAAAATTAAAAGAACCACAAAAAATTACAAGACAATTCGTTAAGCAAATATCGAAATATATATAAATTGCCGCAATTAAGTTCATTTTTTATTTTCGAGTTTTCTGTTTCTGTATTTACATTTTGTAAAAGTTCGTTGCCTAAGTCTTTTGTTACAGCGTCATGTCTGAAGCTTTGCTGCATTCACTGATGTTGCCTAACGCTTTTGATATACGTTTTCGGTGCAGGCAATTTTGTGTGATGGTTTTCTTTACTTTTTTTTATAGGAAAATGCAGTTTTTTTTTTTATTGATTTATAAAGCAATTTGCGATAATGACCCCTTTCTAAATAAATGCAGACACTTCAAATATTGCGCCGAACTAATAACTTTACCGTCGCTTTGAGTCAAAAGCATTGCTATTTAGATCAAAGTAACGTAGACCTTTCACCATAAAAATTCGTGATTAAAAAAAAAGTAAGAAAAAAGTAGAAAAAAATGCTAAACAAGACTTTTTCCAACTTTTTTTTTGTTTTGCTTTTTTTTACCTTATTGCAAAAGCAAGAAATTATTGAGTAAGCGTAAAATTGTTTTTTTTTTTTGTTCTCTTCATGCTATGCGCAAAAAAAGCAGTGATAAAACCGCTTAATAACCGTAACTAGCCAATTAATTCCTCTTTAGCATAAACTTCATTATAAAAGAAGCTAAGAAATTAAAAACAGACAAAAATTGGTCAAATTGTCTGTCATTAGTCTAATTAATGTCTCTATTTCAGCTATGCTGTTGTGAGTGTGCGATGAGATGTGCTTTTCTTACAACAAAGCGTTAAATGCTATAAAACAATTTAAAAGAAAAATCTGTTAAAAGACAAAAAAAGAAACAGAAACTCATTTGTGGCAAAGTCAAAGTGTTCTTGCCAAAGTCATGAATGAATGATGTAGCAGACGAGCCAGAGCCATAGTTGCGAACAGACGAGACGAGACCAAAATGAGACGCAACGCGACGCGACCAAATGATTCTTTGGTCAGAAAGCGATTGTAAAGACCAAGACCAAGTGGCCGACAGGGCAATCGAGTCAAAAGAGTCGTCTGTCTTTGTTGCCAAACAGTTCTGTTTTTTATTTGTTTCTTGTCGCTCTCTCGTCTTCTTTCACAATTTGCTGCCGGTTTGTATTTGGTAGCAACGCTAGTCTTGTGGCTGGGAGCTGTGCTACGTTATAGCGTCTTCGTAGAAGTGGTGTAGTGTAATGTAATGTAATGTTGCGACGAGTGGGTCAGTGGATAATTGGGTCATTTGCTGCTTGCTGCTTGCTACAACAGCGCGAGTGAGCGAACGAGCGTTTGCGCCATCCAACGCGAGCAACCGTAGAATGAAACGACAAGCAACAACAAACAAACAAACGACCGACCGACCGACCAGTTATAGCTAGTAATGTCTTGGGCGGATCGGCCGACTGAGCGAGCGAAAGCGCGGGCGGTCGGTGGGTGGTTGAGTAAGTGACTGAGCGACTGAGTAAGTGAACGTGTGGTGGGGCAATTGTGTGTCTTTTAAGACGGTAGTCGTCTACGTTGTTGTTCGTGTACTTTTTCTTGCATTCTGTTTGCTTTTCTTTTTAATTTTCTACATTTTCTGAGACGCGACAATATTGTTCAACTGCTGTTGGTTGTTGTTGCTGGTAGCTGCTGTTGTTGCTTTTCTGATGGCTGGCATGTTGCCGCCTGCGGCTTTTGGTTGCTGCGCGTGTTCGCAGCTGTGGTGTTGCCAACAACGCCGCCAACGTCACTGTTGCCGTTACCACTTTTTAAATGTTGAAAAGTGGAAATCGTCTGCAATTTAATTGTTTCTCTGTGTGTTTTTTTCTTGGTTTTTTTTTCTCTTCTTCTTCCATCATAGAAACACACGTTTTTCACTTTGTTTCGCTTTTTCTTCTGCGCGCAAAATGTTTCGCACTTTTTAATAGAAAATCTGCAGCGCAGCACTTGTTGTTGTTGTTACTGCTGTTTTTGTGGCATGGTGTAGCAGCGCCAGCGGTATTTGACGAGGCGTGGCGCGTTGCTTTTACATCTTTTAGATGCAATTTTCTTGTTCAATGAAGTTTTTCACATTACTTTTTCTTTTTTGTCTTATTTGTTTTTTTTTTTGCCTTTTAATGCTCTTTATTATTTCTTCTTTCCATCTGTGTGTGTGTGTGTGTACAAGTTTACCATGAAATTGAAAGTTTTTCTCTTTTGTTTCCTCGTTCATTTAATTTCTTGTTGTTGTTTTTGTGCGTTGCGCACCAAAAAGTTTTTTTTTTACTTTTTTTTTTCTTATTTTTTTTTTTAATATTATAATTTGCATTTCGTTCACGATTGATTTCTATTCGTTGTGTTTTGTTAAAAAAAAAATAAAAAAAATTTCTAAAATGAACAGACAAAAAAAGAAGTTCGTAGTAAAACTGCTTTAGGCTCTTCACGGTCTCATCTTGGCTTAATGACGCGTAAAAGATTAGAACCTACTTTTTTTGTTTAGTAATATCATTTAACATATATTCTTGGTCAGTGCAGAGTTTAGTAGCGCACGATCTTAAAGGAAATTGTAAAGAAAGATCATTAGGTGAAGCTCATTTGGCAGGTGCTTTAGTAGAAAAGTTTTTGTGCTATTTTTGGTTATTTTTTCAAATTGCTAAAACAGCAAGAGTCTTGACATTAACACTTGTGACTTTTGGACAGCATTTCTAAAAAGGAAAAGTTCTTTGAGACCCTCTCTCAAAAACAGGGCTTTCGCGCAAAATTTCATTTAAATTTGCCAAAAAAAAAAAAAAACAAAAACAAATGAGTTCAATTTAAATGAAGTAAGAATTATGCAATTACTTCTAATGTTTTTCCTGTTTTGTTTGAATTGTGCTTGTTATTTGTTGTATTTATTTAGTCGCACATGAAATAAACAAATGCCAAAATAAATTTGTGTCTGTCTGTCTATTTGTCCATTGTTTGTTTGGCTGACCTAAAATTAGAAAACTTTTTGGCGCAACACTTTTGGCCTTTTCCATTGTTTTCTTGGCTTATTGCTGTCACTTGTGTTATTACTGTTGTTGTTGTTATTGCTGTTGCTGTTGTTGAAATGCAGTTACTCGTTATACGGCCTAAAATCAGAAAGAGAGTGAGTGCGAGATGGTTGAGAGGGAGGGAACGCAAAAAACCTTTAGCAAGTTAAGCAACTTAAAAGACGAGACAAAAAGGTTATGTAAAATGTCAAACAGTTAAGAATCTAACGGCCAAAATGTCATTATTACATATATTTTGGCTTTTTTACGTTGCTTTTGCCTTTTTAACTGGTTTTTTTTTTGTTCGTTTCTTTCTTTTCGTTTTGTCTCTCAACTCGTACAATACCGAAAAATACAATAAAATAATATCACTTAACAAAAGAATAAAAGCGCTTACAACAACAACAATAACTAAACTAAGCTCATCATCGTCATGATGATGGAAAAACTATGCCGCCGCCGTCGCTTGTTGATCATAAAAAACACAACAATACACATGATTGCGGTGCGGTGTGATGGAGCAAGGCACTAGAACCGGCGACAACGACGGCACATTGAATGAAGGGCAGTGTAGAATCAAGTAGTTAGTTGGCCAAAACGCTCATAAGCACCGAACGGGCGCAACATGAATCATTCGTTTTTTAGTACTTCATTGCATCTTTCAAAGCATTTCATTAAAACAAAACGGTACAACAAAACACTTAAAACAGTTCGATTAATTCAGAAAGATAACATTTCATTTTATGTACGAAGCGAATGGAGTTTTTAAGTCAATGTCCAAGTAATTAAATATGAGTTATTGTAGAGCAGCTTTAAGTTCAGCCTAGACTAACAAAAAACAGCATTACACAATATTCTTGTAGATTGCAGGCTAAGTTTTCACATGATATATACCTGAACTATATTTCAGTTAAGTTTTATCAAGATCTGTTCAGTAGTTTTTCTGTTAAAGCGTAATAAACAAAACAAAATATCGGCGCTAAGTTCGCGTCTAACATCATGTTTGTAGTCTTCTCTTGGCGACGTCCACAAATTATTTGATTGATTTTTTTTTTCTTGAAATTTATACTTTTTGTCGACGGGTTTTTGACGAACCCTTGAGATTTTGCTTGAAATTTAAAATCAATTAGTAAATTAATTGACTTAAAAGTTGATAAGATGTTTTTAATGAATCCAAGCAACCTTTGTTGAGATTGGATAAAATTTTGATGGGCTGCTTTCACCCAAATTTTATCTTACTTAATTTGAAGGTGCCTCTTAAGATATAGATGAGTAATGTACTTGTACTGTATTAATAATTAATAAAATTGTCCTTTTACAGCCGTTATAAATTGAAGGTACAGGATATGTCGATGTCGCGCAATCTCGACTGCAATTCTTTACTGTTTTTTTTTTCGTGTAGCGAACAAATTCGTTGCCTTAACTTAACCAATAAGCATTAAAACTTCTTTGCAACTTTTTTTTCGCTTTGCTTTTTTATAAATTTAGGTTTATAACTCTTTTTTTCTTTGTTGCTGTTATCGCTGGTGAATCATTGTTGTTGTTGTTTTTGTTGTGCTCATTTTATTTATGTTACCACAGTCAGTTTATAAATGTTACCTAATCGTTTAATTGGCTTAAGTCAGTTTAATGTTGTGCTTTGGCCCGTTTTTTTTTTTTTTCTTTTATAACAATTTTTATGCTTGTAATGCATTTTTAAAGCGACGCATCAATTTTTTAGAGCATTTCACGTAAACAAAAACAAATTATTATAAGAAATAAAAACTGTCAACGTTTTCAAACCGGTATTTTGAACAAAACGTTCGTGTGTATCATTTTTGTAGTTGGCAAAAAAAAAAAAAGAAAAAAATAAGTGCCAAAAATACAACAACAATTATTTAATATTTTAAACAAATCGCAGCAACAACGAACAACGAACACCGTTGTACACTTAATTGTGCCCTCTGCCTGTCCGTCTGTATGTGTGTTACTCTGTCTGTCCGTCCGTCGTTTGGACGCTCTTGTTTAGTCATACTAATTAGACAACGTCTGCTGTCACTTGTAAGTGGTCAAGCTGTTGTTGTTGTTGTTGTTGTATATGAAAAAAGGGGAAACAAATGAATGGCAACTGTTATTTTGGTTACGAAACACTTTTTGTTGTTGCTGCTGCTGCTGGTGTTGTTGTTGTTATTGTTATGTCGCTTTGTTAAGCTTTTTCCGTTTTGATTTCTTTCTCTTTCAGCGTTTTTCGCATAATTGGCCCATATTTTATATTTTTTCATGCTGGTTTTTATTGTTATTAAAGATAATACGAAAGGCTAAAAAAAAAATATATATTCGGAAATGTATTTCATGTTTTTTGCGGAAGTTGTGCCAAAGCGCGTAAATGAACGCGCGCTTTCCGACTTATTTATTTACATTTTTATAGCGGACTTTTGTTATTTATAACCTTGATAAATTTTGGCTTTTTATACAATTTAAAATATTTCAGTTGTGATTTTTTTTTGTTGGTGTTTTTTGTGTTGTCTTTGAAACGTGTTTTCTCGCATGTTTTGCCGGAAAAGGTAAAAGAAATTATGATTAGCGCCTCGGAATGTCTTTCGAAAAAAAAAACTTAAAAAAAGAGCGTAAAAGGAAGTCTTTGAGCGTATATTTTTAGAAAGTGCTTGCGGACACAGGGTGAAGGGCAGGGCGCATAGCAATTAAGAAAGGTTAGAGAGCAACGCATGAATGCATAATTCTTACTTAAAGTCACTTACAAATGTTGTCGTTGTTGTCATTGAATTTTGCTAATGTTATTGCTCTGCTTGCTCTTGGACTTGGTGTTGCTGTTGCTGTTGTTGTTGTTGTTGCTGCGCTTGCTGATATTAACTTGGGGAGAAAGTACAACGAAAGAGTTAAAAGTGGATCAAAGCAAGCAACAAAAAAAAACAATATATAATCAAAAGAAATATTTCTTTTTCGCATGTGAGCTTTAAGTGGGAAACTGACAAAGAGTCACTCCACTTACTTACTCGCTTACTCCTACAAAGAAGCTGTGTGCTGTTTGAGCAGCGTTGGCCCACGCAAAAGCGGGGCAATGGGGGAAGGCAACAGCAACGGCTGCGTTAAGAAACAAATAAAGAAACGTATACGATTGTCTTATAGCGAGAGCAAATCAAAGATGCGGCAGCGCACAATGGCAACAGAGAAATACAGAAGAAACAATTGTGCCGCACGAAGTATATTGCATGATAATGTTGTTGTTGTTGTTGCTGCTGCTGCTATTGTTGTTGTGGTGGTTGCAACACCCGCCGTGTGTATTGCCAAAACGAGTCTTGACACGGCTTCAATACGAAACAGAAACTGAATCTGAATAAAGCGTTTCATGCTGAATAATCATCATTTAAATTGATTTCATAGCAGCAATAACAACAACAACAACAACAACACACATAGAGACAGAAGCAATACAATCATGACGCAGCAATATGTTGACTTATGTGTTGTTGCAACACAACAGTGTACAAGAGGGGGCATGGTGTTCGGTTGGTTGCCGTTGGCGGGTGGCAGTGAAGCGATGATGTTGCTGTGCACGCTTGAGAGCGCATTAAAGATTGGTTTCGATTTAAATGCGCCACTGCAGCTGCTGACTGACGTTGACGTTGACGACGAGTTGTTGTTGTTGTTGTTGTTGTTACTGTTGCCGCTGCCACTGCCACTTTAAAAATATTGTTGTTGTTTGCATAGCGACGACAGCAACATATACATACATACATATATATTTCTTATATTTTTTCATTAAAATATTTAAAAAAATGCAGTTGAACTGGTTTGAAGCATGTGCACCTTTATTTATTTTTGTAATTTTATAGAGGAGCACCTATTTTTTTTATTTTTATTTTTGCTGTTGTTGATTTTTATTTTTACCATGCAAACGCCATTGGACATTGGCAGTCATTTGTTGTTGCTGTCGCTGCTGTTGTTGTTGTTGGCTTGGCTATTGCCGAAGCCATTAACGCCAATCTTTTGACAATTTTTTAAAAGCATTATTGACTATCGACGTTGCTGCCGTTGCCGCGGCTGCTGCTGCTGCAACTGCAACTATTCAAGTCGTCGCACTTGCAATTGTTGCACGGCCATTATTGGCTCCTAACACACTCGAGTTTTAGTCGAGTACCATGTGAAGTAAACATAGAAAAAAAAATAAAAAAAAATACAACAAAAAAGAAATAAAATTAAAACAAGTTATCTAATTGCGGCAGTGGCCAACTTTGGCGTGGTTTTATGACTGAGACTTTTGGCCTGAATGCTGTCGTCGCTGATATGAGCGCTGAGCTGTGCTGAGTTGAGCCTTTCAATAAAATTGCACTGTTGTCTTTGATTGGCATTGTTTGCTTGCTTGCCCAACTGTGCGCCTTGCATGCATACAAAGTGTATGTATGTATGTGTGTGTCTATGTAATTATATACAAACTCCAAATTAGAAATGAATAAGCAAACGGCGAAAATGAAAAAAAAATTTAATTTAATTTGAATTTCACTTTCTTTTCGATACGCTGTCTTGGCCAAAGGAGTGTGAGCGAGAGAACGCGAACCAAAGAGCATTCAAAGTCAATCCAGTGTTAAGTGAGACTGGCGCTAAGTTGGCATGTCTCTATGTTGTTTTGTTGTTGTTTGTGATTTGTGTAGTAGTTGGTGTTTTTGTTTTGACGCGCGCTCTTTGTCATCGTTGTGTTGTTTTTGTATTTGTTACATTTCTTATTTATGCGCTCCGTTGCCTTGGCTAATTTACATAAAGCGCGCTTGCGTACTCATTACCTATCACCTGTTGCAATATATGTATGTATATATTTTTTTTTTTTCACTTTCCATTGGCGTGCGCACTAATCATTTTTAAATTCGGTGAAATTACTTTTATGTTTTCTTCTTCTTTATAGATACTGTTATCAAATTATTATTCGCGTGTACTTTCTAGACTTGCGCTCTCTCATATAATTTAGTGTTTCTTTCTTTTTCTCGTTTTTATAACCGCGACATTCACTTTTTTTTATTGTTGTGGGTGATGTGATTCGTCGTGATTGTTCGTCTGTCTGACAATTCACAGTGAATTATTTCAAATGATGACTAATCTAACTATTTAGAAATAGGACTGTAGATTTTGCTCAACTCCAATTAAATGTTAAATAATTTTATATGATTTAGTAAGAAGAAAATGTCATTTTGCTATGTTTTCTGTTGTATTTTTTATTTTCTCGAGGTTCAAGCAAATTATTCAATTATAATGTAATCAAATTTTTTTTTTTTAATGGAGTCATTAAAGCAAAAACGTTGCAAGCAGACAAGGCGAAATATGAAAATCACAAAATTTATTAAAAAGTGAAAGTTTTCACCGCAAACAAACGACCAACAACAACAACAATAAAGCAAAATGAATAGCAAAAAAGCAAAAACAATGGAAATCACAAAAACAAATACGAAAACAAAAGATTCGTCGTCGTCGTTTGCCGGTTGCTCACTCAGCTTTGGTGATCGCTTTTGTTGTTGTTGTACGCTGTATGCGCCATTGTATGTTGTTGCTTTTGTTGCTGTGCTAAGATCACGTTCCACATTAAGTCGTCGCTCTTGCTGTCGTTGTCGTTGTTGTTGTTGTTGTTGTTGGTGTTGCTGCTTTGTTGGATGTCAAGTAAAATAATACAAAAAGTCAATTGGACAAGCATTGTTAACATGTGAATTTATTAATGGAATATTTATTTATTAATTAATTTATTAACATGCATAAAGTCGCAAATGACCAACATTGACGATTTTATAATCACTCACTCACTCACTCACTCACTTACTTGCTAACACCATAAATACGCAGCAACATGTGCTCAGTAAACGACGCATTATTTTTATTAAATCAATATTAACAACGCTGCTGGCATTGCTTCACTATCACTTTGTTGTTAGTGTTAAGCCAAGCCAACCGTTTGTTCAAACATTTCCATTTGCTTTGAATTCTCGGCAAAGCAAAGCAACGCAACGCAACGGATGAGCTTTGAGTGCTGAGCCGAGCCGTCGTTGCTTTGCTTGCGGAAGTGATTTGTATGTCACTTTCACCATTTCGGTGACTGCAATTTCAACATTGTGGGTGTTCATTTCATAGTTATGCAAGCAAACGTATTTAAAAGAGAAAAACAACATTTAAAAAGTTTGAAATATGTTTCTTTTTTTTTTAATGTACGTATGTATTCCTATTTTCTTTACAGTCTCTGTAACGCCACCGCCTCAGCGGCCATGGATACCATTGGCGAAACCGAACAAATCACGTCCAGCCTGTAAGTATTTCTTGGCACACAAGACACAAGTCCATAACTAAAATTGTATTTTAATTACAGGCATATTTACCGTAATGTGCTATAATGTGCTCTGTGACAAATATGCGACTCGACAGATGTACGGCTATTGTCCGTCGTGGGCGCTATGCTGGGAATACCGTAAGAAGGCAATACTCGACGAGATACGTCATTACTCAGCGGATATCATAAGCTTGCAAGAAATCGAGACGGAACAATTTTATCACTTTTTCCTGCCGGAGCTTAAAAATGATGGTTACGAAGGCATTTTCTCGCCAAAATCGCGTGCAAAGACCATGTCCGAATTAGAGCGTAAATATGTCGATGGTTGTGCGATTTTCTTTCGTGCTTCAAAGTAAGTTACACATATACAAACGAATTTCCAACTAAGATATAATCATGTTATACTCATTTTAGATTTACTTTGATTAAAGAACATCTGATCGAATTTAATCAATTGGCCATGGCAAATGCAGAGGGTTCGGATAATATGTTGAATCGTGTCATGCCTAAGGATAATATCGGTTTGGCAGCGCTGCTTAAAGTCAAAGAAACCGCTTGGGATCCCATGACGGAGGTAACACAAATCTCACAACCGCTGCTCGTCTGTACAGCGCACATTCATTGGGATCCAGAGTTCTGTGACGTTAAACTCATACAAACAATGATGCTTAGCAATGAGTTAAAGACAATTATTGACGAGGCCAGCCATAGTTTTCGGCCGGGCCATAAGAATGATTCGAATAGTGTGCAATTATTGCTATGCGGTGATTTTAATTCATTGCCCGATTCGGGTGTTGTCGAGTTTTTGGGCAAGGGACGTGTCTGTATGGATCATCAGGACTTTAAGGACATGGGCTATAAATTGTGCCTGCAGCGTTTGCTATCGAATGATACGAATGAGTTTACGCATTCTTTTAAATTGGCATCAGCGTATAGCGAAGACATAATGCCACATACGAATTATACTTTTGATTTTAAGGGTATTATAGATTATATATTCTATACAAAAACCGGCATGGTACCACTCGGTTTGCTTGGTCCAATTTCGAATGATTGGCTGCGTGAAAACAAAGTCGTTGGCTGTCCACATCCGCACATACCATCGGATCATTTTCCGTTGCTTGTTGAATTGGAATTAAATCATACAGCTGGACAACAGGCGCCACCAAATGGTTTAATTAATCGTCGGTAGCAATAAAAGTTAAGGAAACTTCAGTTAATAAATAAGAAAAGTAGTAACTACAATAATAATACCAACAATAGCAGCGGTATACATGCAACTGGAGTCGCCGTCGGTATCGGTGCCGGCGGTGTCATTATCAGTGGTAATGCAGCGGGTCTGACAGCCTTAAGGACCATAAGATCAACAAAAATAACAACAACGTCAATCACGACAACAACACCACCAACAACAACAGCAACAACAACAGCAACAGCGACAACATCAAACACATCCGCTACAAAAAAATCAAATGCATCAACAAAAGTAGATGCGGAAACATAATCACGAGCCAACAAACTAACCAAACCAAACAACCAACCAACCAACCAATCAATCAAACAACAAAAGACAACAGACGCAATTGTAATATCATTCATAAAAAATTCGCTTCATGCGTTTTCATACAGCAATTAGAGAAAATATAAAAAATGCGTGCGAGCTGAGCGCATACAAATTAACATATGAACGAAGTGCTTCAAATGGTCATCATCATGTGCATTACAAATCAAAACTCTATGGAACAAACAAGCAAACAAAAATGTATAAATACTGAAACCAGAACCAATCAACAATCAGCTGAAGCTATATAATATTATAATAGCCAAGACTTCGTTTTTGTGTATGATTTGGCGCTGGTGCGTAACTAGATTACCTCTCTTTCTGACAAGCAGCGTTTGCAGCAAACGCTCACACAGACACAAACAAACAAACACACAATTATTTAACACAGTAACAAGCACATATGGACAGTCAGACAGACAGACGGACTTTGAGAATGACATTATTACCAATAACCTCAACTAGATGCTAGCCCAGAGTAGAGTACGAAAGTAAATGAAAGAGAACTGTTCAAGTTTCGTTTAACTTGGCATTTTTTTTGTATTCAATTGAATTTTTCAGTTCGACTCTTTACAAAAAAAAAAAAAAAAAACAAATAAGAAACAAAAAACAAGCACACCAAAAACATTTACTTGCCCTTTAAACTCTTCTTTATCACTATGTGCTGTCCCTCTTTTCAAACATAAAATATATTTCATAAGTACTGAATGTATGTATTTAAACAAAAAACAAATTTTTTAAATTAAATTCAATACGATTATTTAAACGATGTGAAAAGTTGTATAATTTATTAAATATGTAAAAATCATAAACAATTATAATATTCATAATAAGATAATCAATATAGAACCCAACATAAAAGTGCCGCCAATAGAAAAAAAATTTGACATGATTTTGTGTGTTGTGTGTTTGCAAAGTACTTTTGTGAACTTTAATAACTTAAAAAACACACACACACACAAAACTTTAATCTTTAAATATATAAATAAACAACGGGCTAGCTTTGTAATTATATAAATACCTCTCCCATTCTATTACTCTCACTTTCTCTCTTCCATATTTTCCGCAATAGTCGTGCATTTTAAGTATTGCATCTACTTTTCATTTAGTATACTATTTTAAATTTAATGACAAAGAAAATAAATAAATGCAAAAGAAATCTAAAAATAAAATTCGTTTAAAAAAATATTTCCAATATTACTACAACATCGTAAGTTATTATTTTCAAGTATTTCAATGTAAAAAATTTGTCATATGATACGAAATACATAGTTGACAATTAATTTGTGTCAATACTTTGATGCTTTGATTGGCAATTTCGTCTTATTAATATTATTCAAGTGTATTAGAAACTGAGAGAAAAGTTCGCTGGACTTGAAAAAAATCGATTATATATGAAGAAGTACTAAAAATTTGTCAAACCAAAAGCAACAAATTTAAATATTGTTAACGCAAATCGAATGACAGTAAATTTTTTTAAGCGATAGAAAAATCAAATTAAAAAATCAAATGAATAACGTAATAATAATAAATATAAATCAATAGCGTACGGCAATTACAAAATCGATTTATTTAAACTTCATTAATCTTGTTTATAAAGTAAAATTAAGAAATACAAAAATTGTTTGGTAAGAGATTTACAACAAAAGAGAATGTTTAAGTTCATAAAAATTCTGTGAGCGTCAGCTATTACAAGTAATTAGGAGCATTGTAAGACCGAATTAAATAATTTAATTAGATCAACTTCCGGCAATCGAACGCTTCTAATTGCTTGGCAATGGCTGTGCATACTTAAAAACCAATAACAAAAATAATAAAAAAAAAGAAAATAACAATGACAAATCGTTTGTTTTTTACGTTCGTCTATTATGATAATCCTTCAGTTTACCTGGAAGCAATAATAAACAAACTGCGATCTTGATTATAATAGTAGTAAAAGCTGCTTTAATAAATTACAAGATATATAAATTTATATCTTAATTCAAGAGGGACAGTCATTTAATGTGGGAAATTCGTCTCCAATGCAATTCTCAGCTCGTAGTTGTTTCGTAATCTCGTGCCACATATTGCAAACTCGAGACAATGCAACCATATTGCCGGTGATGTAGAGGCCAATTTTGGCACGTGAAAGTGCTACGCAAATTCGATTTGCTTGACGTATAAAACCAATTATGTTCGATGGGTTGCTGCGTACTAACGAAAGCAGAACAATGTCAGCCTCGAGTCCCTGGAAGCTATCGACTGTAGCAATTTGAATGTTGATGGTTTGAGGATCCTTAGAAAACTAAAATAATTATAAATTATTTCAAAGTAAAAAACATTAAAAGAAGTTTCATAAGACTAATTATATTTTGCGCACCTGACGTTTTATTAGGTCGACTTGTGCTTGATAGGGCGTTAGTACGACGATTTCATTAGGTGTATATTTGGCCTTTGTCACCAAATGCCTTGCCAGTTCAAACAGTTTCTTAGCTTCATGAGTATTCATATACGAAAGACCATTCTGAAAATTATAAAACACATTGTTGAATTTTGTAATTTTCGAAATTTACCCCACAGTTCTTACTTGTTTATGTTCGGCTTGTTCGTGTTCTAGAACAAACAGATTCTTTGCCATATTACGCACTGGAGGATAATCCTTAATATTATCACCGTTGCTTAAATTCTCGTAAATCATTGGACTGATTAGCGCTGCAATTTCCTGTCGCATTCGGTATTGTGTATCCAAAACGTGCACCTTAAAGTTTTGTCCAATTAAACGCTCAAACATTGAGATATTGAACTCATTTGCACGACTGTGTTCATAGCAGCTTGTATAAGGCTGTAGTTGTTTATGATCGCCGATCATAATGACATGCTGCGTGTGTGGCGTCAAGCAGGCGAGTACGTGCGACTCTAATATTTCTGCGGCTTCCTCAAAGACAACTAAAAAATATAACGTGATCAAGGTAATATAAACATCACCAAATGTAAATCAATGCTTACCCACTGGACTTTTTAGCAAGCGAAACATAAAATTTATTTTCGCAGCATATGTCGTTGTCATGCCGATGATCATTTTATCTCGCGCCGCAAAGTACTGCGTTAGAACGGGCATCATATTCAATTTCTCCATTACAGCACGCACTTTGCTCTGAGCGGCAACAATTTTTTTGTAAGCCTCATTGGTGCCATCAAATTCTTTATGCAACATTTGCAGATCCTTAAAGTGTTCTTTGTATTCAACAGATACTTTCCAATAAAGCCGTTTTAGACGTGGCGTCGTTGCAGAAACATCATAATGATGGTGTACGTTATACTTGGCGACTTCTTTAAAGCGTGTTTGACTACCAAAACGTAAAATGCTGTCTGTGTGCACTGATAATTTTAGCAAAAACTTATCCAATGAGTCATTGGTGTATGCAACTACAATAATCGGTGTACAATTCTCTTTAAGATTCTCAACTAACGTACGCACTAATTCAATTGATAAGTGTGTTTTGCCTGAACCAGGTGGACCTTGCACCAAACAAAAGTCATTAGTTAACGCAGCGCTGAAAGCATCTCGTTGCCCACTATTGAGCGGCAATGATGATGGTGGTTCGTCGAATAGAAACGGTTTGCCATTATGCATATAAGAAGTCTTGTCACCAAGATAAATTGGACGTTTTGTTTCAATCTGCAATTCAAATTTCTTTTTAACTTAATTGTTTTTGGGATGTTGTAATTACGTTACCTCGCCTTGAATTATATAATTTTGCATTGGAAAGTTTTCGATACTACAGTTATTAAGATAATTATAGACTCGGTTATATGGTTCAAAGAAAGCCGGTGACTGAAACATTATGAAACGCTTGCCGTAGATATTGCCCACATTGTAATGTTGTAGGATTTCTATGCCTACCTAAAAAATTATTCAAATTAAAGGAGACTTAAACATTTTTGTAATTACTCACGAATCCATTTCTTAATGATTCTTCATCTGAGAAAGTGACAGTTGCCAAGACAAGATCTTCAAATTCTATGCTGCTCGAAAAACACAGTAATGCACCACTCTTAACTCCATTACAAAACGATCGTTCCTCTTTTGTTAGCCTAAATATTTCTTTGCATCTTGAAACACGTTCGGTGCCAAGTATGTCTAAGAAAATAAAGCCGTGGCGCTTCGCTTCATCAAACATTGGATTAAGTATTATACTTGTATTTTTCCAAATTGATAGTTCTGTAAAATCATCTAGATTTTTTCCCGAACGTAGCCGACTTACAAAATCTTTCAGTGGTAACAAAAAATCTGCTCGCAACATCTCCCTTTGTCTCTTCAGATATTCTTCCGTGCTTCCATATTTACTTGTTTTAACATTGTCTTCTTCAATATTGAGTGGGCCAATTAACTCCTCAAGAGTAGGATAAATCTTTAAAAAAGACATAATTATCTTCTCTTCATTGAACATTTAAATCATATTGCAATTACGTACTTGACTCTTTGCATTGGTTCCATCGAAAGACGATATTTTTCCATTAAAATCTGAAATCTGTTCGAGTTCTTCAATAAACTCTACACACACTTGCAATTTTAAATTTTTAGCAGATTTAGATTTCTGTAGTAGAGTTTTCATTAAGCACAGTACTTCTATTCC
>JBAMBP010002742.1:0-16911 GCA_037044515.1 Phortica magna
AAGTTTACTTCTTTCTTGTTTGGTTTTTTATTCGATTCGAAATGTGGGATCCAAAACGTCACTAAAAGGCACAAAACACATGTTATAATTTTAGCGCACTATTTTTGAGCAAAGCCGAATCGAGAAATTTAATTTATACGATTTTCATTTGTTTTGTTTTTAGTTTTCGTTGCTGTTTTGTTTAGCGTAGTTTTTTTACTAGTTCCATAGTTTCAACTCCCACACTTGAAAGTGTGTTAGTGTTCATGCCTAAAAATAACCAAACGTCCAACTATGGATTTCAGAAAGAACAGCAAAGAAGAAACAGAAAAAAAGCTAAGCAAACAAACAAAATTTTAATGTATACGAAATTCTCGAAATATGATGTTTTATGGACAGACTGATTTTGAGAGAAACAGTTTAACAAACTAATACCATCACAAATGAAACATACCTCCCATAATCGCAAACTAAATCCCTCGGTGTTACAGAAATTCATGATTCAAGAGCCATATAATATTTGATATTTTTTTTGTAAAGAAATAAATCATCAGGACGACAAGATAAATCGATTGAGACATGTTTGTCCGTAATCGCCAATGGTTTTCGTAAACTATAAGAACTATTTAGAATCGGATCTTCTTCTATTTCCCGTTCAAACCGTCATTTTGGAAAAAGCTATATCTCGTAAACTACAAGAGATAGGAAGTACAAGCTTCATCTGTATGCTCAGTATACATACCCCTTAAAACTATCTGCTATAAAATAACCCTAACTCGTCATTGTTACCCTTTAAAGACCAACAATCTAAATTTTATATTAAGTTCCATAATTGCAGGTTCTCTTGAAATTTCAAACAATAAATAAATACTTACTTAAATGAACAATGCCAAATCTACAAAATTTGTATACTTAGGCCGTGGCATCGTCCACCACATGTTAATAGTATTAAATTGGTCAGCACTCAATATTATACTAAATTGTGGCACTGTTTTGATTTAGAATATAGATTGAATTTAAAAATGATTAATCTTAATTTTTTCAATAAAATCATAACAAATTCTAACAAGTTGATTTCTTAACTTAAGGTGTCACGCTTAGTCATACTTCATGAGGAGGCCGAAGATGGCAATGCTATGCCAGATCTTAGTCGGCCGGTGCAGGTTGTATCAGACGCCGTCGCCAATTTAATCAAAGTAGGCCGCGAAACGATTAACAGCTCCGACGACAAAATCCTCAAACAAGACATGCCGTCAGCATTGCAACGCGTCGAGACTGCCTCGCAGTTACTTGTTGAAGCTTCCGATATGTTGCGTTCCGATCCCTATTCGGGACCGGCCCGCAAGAAGCTGATTGAAGGAAGCCGCGGTATACTGCAAGGCACATCGTCGCTGCTGCTCTGCTTTGACGAGTCCGAGGTACGCAAGATAATACAGGAGTGCAAAAGGATTTTGGACTACCTTGCTGTCGCCGAGGTTATCAACACAATGGAGGATTTGGTACAATTTCTAAAGGACTTGTCACCGTGCCTTAGTAAGGTTTCGCGTGAAGTGAGCGCGCGTGAGAAAGAACTGACACATCAAGTGCATAGCGAGATTTTAGTGCGGTGCTTGGAGCAGGTGAAGATACTTGCGCCAATACTTATCTGCAGCATGAAGGTCTATATACACATCGTCGAGCAGCAAGGCAAGGGTGCTGAGGAGGCTGCGGAAAATCGTAACTATTTGGCATCGCGCATGAGTGATGAGATTCAAGAGATTATACGCGTTTTACAATTAACCACCTACGACGAGGACACCAGTGAGTTGGACAACCTTACGGTGCTTAAAAAGCTAAGCAACGCAATAACAAACAAAGTCGAATTGGCAAATGAATGGCTGAACAACCCTTACGCATTGCGCGGTGGTGTCGGCGAGAAAGCACTGCGTCAAGTGATCGAGAATGCGAATGAGATTTCAGAGCGTTGTCTGCCACAGGACTCGTACCCGATACGTAAGCTCGCCGACGAGATCACAGCCATGGCAAACAACTTGTGTGAATTGCGTCAGGAGGGCAAGGGTACCTCGCCAAAGGCCGACGCACTGGCACATGCCATAAGCAATCATCTCAACGAACTGCAGTCGCTCATAGGCAACGCCGTCTCGGGAGTCAACAAGGCGGGCGTGCAACAGACGGCGCACACAATTCAAGGCCGCTTGGAGCAGGCCGTCAAGTGGCTGCAAAATCCAGAGATCAATGATGGCGGTCTCGGCGAGCGTGCTGTCAATCTTATTGTAGAAGAAGGTCGCAAGGTGGCAGAGGGCTGTCCGGGTCATCAGAAGGCAGAAATCATGCAGCTTTGCGACGAGGTTGAGAGGCTTAAACGTCAGGCAGCCGGAAACTTGCCCGGCTCTAAGGAAGCGGCAAAGAAACTTACACAAAAACTCCACGAACTCAAAGCGGCCATACAAAATGCACTTGTCAACCGAATTGTGCAAGACTTCATGGATGTCAGCACGCCACTTAAGCAGTTTACCGAGGCGGTTACATTGCCGGAAGGCACACCCGGCCGGGAGCAAAACTTTAATCAAAAGTCAAACAATTTGCAAGCGTTTAGCGATCGCGCCTCGAAGACATCACGAATGGTTGCCGCCGGCGGCGCTTGTGGCAACAAGAAAATAGCCGAAATTCTGCTTTCGTCCGCCGCTCAGGTGGACTCGCTAACACCGCAATTAATCAATGCCGGACGCATTCGCATGAACTATCCGGCCAGCAAGGCAGCCGACGAGCATCTGCAAAATCTCAAACAGCAATACGCCGACACGGTGCTACGTATGCGAACGCTTTGCGATCAAGCCACCGACCCGGCAGACTTTATCAAGACGTCGGAGGAACATATGCAAGTCTATGCAAAACTCTGTGAGGATGCTATACACGCTAAGCAGCCACAGAAAATGGTCGACAACACATCGAATATTGCTCGTTTGATCAATCGTGTTCTGCTCGTTGCCAAACAGGAAGCGGACAACTCTGAGGATCCTATATTTACTGCCAAGTTAAACGCAGCGACAAATTATCTAGAGAGTTCGCTGCCCGCTATGGTCGGCGACGCTAAGTTGGTTGCAACAAACATCAACGATCCGACTGCAGCCCAAGCGTGGAAGAACTCATTCCAGCGTCTCCTCGGTGACGTACAACAGGTGCGTGCGGCCATTGCACCACCAGCACCGCAATTACCGCCAACTACATATCTACCACCGTCAAATACATCACTACCACCGCCACATATTCCCGAGCTGAGCGCGTTGCATTTATCAAACAACTTGAGTACGTATTACGTAGTTTACACATTAAAAACGAAGTTTTAATCGCATTTCTTCTTATCGCAGGCGAACGCGCGCCACCACGCCCACCACTGCCTCGCGAGGGTTTGGCGCCAGTGCGTCCACCACCGCCAGAGACAGACGACGAGGACGAAGGTGTATTCCGTGTTATTCCGCACGCCAATCAACCAATTCTGGTAAATATTTATATAAATTACTGCCCAAACCAACGGACTATGAATGATTTACTCCTTACAGATTGCTGCACGTGGTTTACACCAAGAAGTTCGTCAGTGGTCATCCAAAGACAATGAAATTATTGCTGCCGCCAAACGCATGGCAATTCTTATGGCACGTCTCAGTGAACTGGTACTTTCTGATTCGCGCGGCAGCAAACGCGAGCTCATTGCCACAGCCAAAAAGATCGCTGAAGCATCAGAGGATGTTACCCGCTTAGCGAAGGAGTTGGCGCGGCAGTGCACAGATCGCCGCATACGCACAAATCTTCTACAGGTCTGCGAGCGCATACCGACAATTGGCACGCAGCTTAAAATTTTGTCTACCGTCAAAGCCACTATGCTGGGTGCTCAAGGTTCCGATGAGGATCGGGAGGCCACTGAGATGTTGGTAGGCAATGCCCAGAACCTTATGCAGAGTGTAAGTACTTGTCGCCATCAACACGGATTTATTATGGCTTATATTTCAATCATTTTACAATCACAGGTCAAGGAAACCGTTCGTGCCGCCGAAGGCGCCAGCATAAAGATACGCTCTGATCAGACTACCAACCGCCTGCAATGGGTACGCCGCCAACCTTGGTATCAGTACTAAAGCCGCTCAATTTCATTTTAAATTAAAACTCTAATACTATTATCAGTGTTCGAATAATGTTACATACATACATATCTGTTACTTTGATGCCCCTCGCGGACTAACCGATTTTTTTAAGCCACTTACTGAAGAGTAAACAAGCAAATGGCATTGTTAAGAGAGCGCGCTGCTATCCTTCTACTTTTTTCACTGTTCAAAAACTTCCTATATCAGTTAGAAGGATGCGCAATCGGTAAATAATAGATGCCCTATGAACTACATTGCTTTATTGGTATTCCCTGGTTTTATGTGAAATGATTTAAGTTGCTAAAGGCAAAATAACGGAAAATAGTTGAAAAATTACGCAATCGAAAGTTCAAAGTTGTGAGCGCACGTTTTTGTGTATTATACATACATATGTACATACATATATCGCCCACTGAGTTGAAGAAAATCGGTAAGTCGACCATGCGAAAAGTGAATTATTGTAAAAATAATATTTAAAAAGAATGCTGTTCATAGTTCGAACCCTGATTATTATTTATAATACTTGTAAACCCCTTTTAAATTAGTGCCTTCGATTACTATATATATAATTATTTATTAAATGCTTCCTATTTTTTAAACAAATTGTTTTTAACTAAAATGAACAAAAAGTGTTGTTAGTTTTTAGGTGTGCAATATGTAAAATGTGAGTTTCTACTTAAACAATAATAAAACTTATTTATATTGAAGTTTTTACGGCCTTCGCTTGAGATTTGACGCTTTACAGGCCGAATCGACTTTCAAATATGAATTCATTTAACTACCTTATGACATTTCAATTATTTGTTTACTTTTTATCGGAAAACGTTCATAAATGCATATTTTTATTGCATCACAAAACGTGCATCATTTTGGCAAACTTCTGCATAGTGCACGAGCACCGCATTTGTGAATTAATTAAAACACTGCCCTACAAAATGGCGTACAAAAATACCACTTTTATAAAGAAAACTACCTCACGAAAACAATAATAATTACGAACCACTATAATCCAAAGACTTAAAACCCTAATTGTTATCTCTCAAAGACTATTCAACGGATTTATTTATACTCTTTCAAAAAGAGTATATTAACTTTGTCATGAAGTTTGCAATGCAGAGAAGGAGACATCTCGCACTATATAAAGTATATATATATAGAGTTGATCTGCTTGACGAGAGGAGGTGTCTGTCTGTCAGCCTGTTTCAATGCAATCTTCTCCCGAAGTTTAAAAGTTAGCAACAAAATTTAAATGCAGAACATGTTTTTATCCTTGAAGGCAGTTTATATATAAAGTGTATATATTATCAGATTATAGATACAGTAATAGCATATAGCTGCCATAGGAACGACCGGTCAAAAACGAGGTTGTTGCTTATGAAATGGTGTGTTTTTGGAGTTATCAACTCAATATTTTGCAAAACCACTACTTTGACGTAGACGAAGATATAGTGCAAGAATGGTCAAATTCGGACGACTATAGCGTATAGCTGCCATAGGAACGATCAGTCAAAAATAAGGTTTTCGTTAGAAAATCATTTTTGTTCTTGAATATTAACAGATGAATTTTTACAATTAACTGTTTTTATTAATCCTTGACTATATTCCAAAGTTTTATAAGAATCGGACATAGGGACATGGTCCCGAACATGTAGAGAAAAATTAAAAGAAATTAAAAGAAAATGAAATTTTTTGTAAGCAAACGAGATAGAAGATCGCAAAATGTAATGTAATAAGTATGATTGTAATGCTTTCTTTAAAACGAATTGAAAATGGGGCGTGGCTACGCACCCTAATCTTCCAAAACGTATGATTCTTATTGGTAAAATCGATGAAAATAATTTTTCAATAGAATAATTGAGAAAACACTTGCAAGCGTATACTAGTCTCGCCTATGCCAAAAATATCTCACTTTCTGTTTTTTTTAATAAATTCCACATTTTTTGACGATTTGATATTTGGAACAATTTTTAAATTGACAATGGCAGAAGTACAGTTTTTCTTTAAATGGGGCGGGTCATCGCCGTCCATGTATGAAGGGAATTATGTTGTCGAGTATACTTGACTAAACTCCCCTTGATTGACTGATGCATGGCTCGGTAGGATTCTTGCAGTGACGCACAGCACAGTTGACATTGGTTTTGGTATGTTGAAATATCAAAATTTACGCTTTTAATTAAATGTTAAGACAATATTTATATTAAATTATAGTCTACTTTATAACCAGCAGACGCTCAATACCGATTGTGTACTTACATTATATGTATGTACATAGATTTAAAGAAGGGTGGCCTCCTTCTTTTTGAAAAACAATACAAAATCGAATTATATTAAATTATTTATAGTTTTTTTTTATTAATTTTACACATTTTAAAAGAATACAATTTTTTTAATAGATGCTTCGTATCGCCAAATTCAAAATTTCGGTTCGATTTCGTTGCTAAAGTTTTGTATAAAAAATACTTTCGAGAAGCTTAATAAAAAAAAATAATACATGTATATATTTATATATATAACAAATGGAAGGAATGAAATTTTGCATTTTTAATTGATTGGACATTTTTCAGCAAATTTGGAATTATACAAGTATTTTTAACAATGTTTATGTAACATTTCGTCTTAAATGTAGTTTTCCAACTCTTATCGTTGATTTTTCGTTGCTTTCGTTTCACACATTGCATATGCACACATACATATATACATATATGCATGTACACGTAAATACATAAATTCTCTTTTGTGTTTCATTTTGTAAAAATATTGATAACAGCTCATATAGGACTTCAAATTTTAAATAAAATTAAAACTAACAAAAGAGAAACGATTGTTTTTAAATGCCAACACACAATTAACTTAAACCTTAATTAATGTGACAAGTGCTTTCTATTCGAATTAAGTTCTCTTAATTGTAAGAAAAAGAAGATTCTGCACAATGTTCGAATTGTTGTTAGAGTTACGAACAAAGTAATCGTATATAATACAATTCGTTTGACGTATTAATGTTAAAAATGAAATAAAGGAAAAACATACAATAACAAAATAATTAAATGTATCAGAGAGCGGTTGTTAGTAAGTGCATAGGGAGCCGGTGGGTTGAACATGGACAATTGAGTTGACTATGAAAATAAAAAACAAAAAAAAAAAAAATACATATAGGTAAATATGTATATGTATATATAAGACTAATGCACACTGGCAGGCTTACGCAGATCGGAGTTCGACTCAGCTCAGTTCGCTCTTGCAAATTCAGACTTACATTGCCTACTCATTAGTGTTAGATCGTTTATGCGCCAATGCCAATACCAAAGACAAACGAACATGGCTGTCATAAACATGGCCAACATATGTATGCCTTCGACTATCTATAAGATAAGTATGTAATACCTATTTTCTACATAAAAAGAGAGAGTCTCGTTAATTTATGTATGCTGTCGTGAGTTGCGCATCAACGGCACAAGCAACGACGGTGGTCCGGCCTGCCGTAGAAACGGATGAGCTAAAAGTTCGGCGGCCGTTGCACGTTGCGCTGGGTCCCGTACCAGCATGCGATCCAAAAACGACTGCAGCCGTGGTGAAACTTTATGAGCATTCTTTAAATTTGGCGGTTGCATATCGCGTATACGTCTCATCGCCTGCAGTGGTGGCTCATTGAAGAACGGCGGTTCTCCGTCCACCATTTCAATAACCATTATGCCTAGCGACCAAATATCAACCTCGGGTCCATAAGGCAGTCGGGAAATGACCTCTGGCGACATCCAATATGGTGTGCCGACAAGAGATTTGCGCTTTGGTAACTCCTGCGATACTTGTGCACAAAACCCAAAGTCGGATAACTTAACGCGACCATCGGCAGCCAGGAGTATAGAATCTGATTTAATGTCACGATGTATTACACCCTAGTGGAATAAACAGAAAACAATTATAACTGACATCATTTCTTGCCGATTATGCTTCAAAAACTTTAACGTCGGCAATTGGAAACTTCATTTCGCGTTTGTTTCAAAAGTTACAAACGTTTCACATTTCACATGCATTTACACTACAAAGTGTATCATATTACATGAAACAAAAGCACCAAAAGAAAATACAGAAAGCATGTAAAGAGTTTGGGCAGAATATCAACATTGGTATTCGCCAGTCACGCACCTGTGAATGCAAATAGGCCAAAGCCTTTAGGCACTGCTTGCATACGGTCGCAATTTGCTCTTCATCCATGCGTGAGTGCGTGACAATATCAGTGAGCGCACCACCTTCAAGGTACTCCATGACAACCCACAGCTCGTCATTGACCAGAAAGCTGGAGTAGGTCTCCACAATATTGGGATGGTGGTAGTCGCGCATGATGACCACCTCGTTGAAAAGAAGCTCACGCCGTTGTTGCTTTCGCAAATCCATCTTTTTTACAGCCACCTGACGACCTAAAAGAATTTAAGTGGTGCATTATTGGTAAATCGTGGTTAAACATATTTGAACTTACTTGTTGACTTGTCGGTGGCAATGCAGACCGTACCAGTGGATCCTTCCCCAATTTTATTAAAATTCTCTAAATTCTCACGTGGATCCCCAGCGGAAACGACCATTTGGAGTGCAGCTCTAAACTGTTCGTGTGTTAGGCGTTGTTCCTGTTTTGTTGGTGGTGGCGGTTGCCCAGAATTTCCAGCAGAAACTGAAGCCGTTGATACAGCACTGTTTCCAGAAATTGCACCGACGCCGGCACCGCCACTGGAACTGGAAGCATGCGAAGCAGTCTTAGCATGCAAGTGAGAATGATGTGGATTTTGATTTTGATCATTTGTCGGTACTATAGATAAATTAGCCATGGGATTTGGTAGTTGCTGAAGTTGGTTTGACAACGGAGGCGTCGGATACATGGGAAAATTGTTGCCACCATTGTTATGATGCGAGTGCGTAGATCGCGTTGCACTAACAACCGATCCAACAGGCGAAGTCTGTTGTAAAGCAACTATTGGTGCTGCGCGGTATTGCATGTTGCTCGCGCCTGTGTTTTGCGACATATCAGTGCGAACCGCAAGCGGGCCCGCAGCTCCATTGTGTTGATGTTGGCCAGAGTAAAGCATATGATGCATTGTGTGGGTTTGCTGCTGCGGTGAATGTTTGTAGCCTGGTGTTGGCGTCGGCGCTATTGAGACAGATGCAATGCTTGCTACTTCTTCTGGTACAGCTGGTGGCATATTGGCAACTCGACGAAGGCGTGGCGGACTCGAACTACGAAGGGAATTGGACCGTGCAACATGGGATGTTTTCGGTAGCACAATGCCACCTATGCCCCCAGTGGTCATTCCACCGCCACTACTTATCGAGTGCTGCGCCATATGTATACTTGGCATAGCTGAAGCTAGCAGTCCCGTCGACATTATGATCATATTATTGCTATTAAGCGATGTTGTATCCACCTTGTTATTGTTGTGGTGTGGTCGCACAATCGTCTTAAGATCCAATATCTCTGTTGGAGTGATTTCTGAAGGATCAACAAGCGGCAACGGTCGATTTGTTGATTTCAGAATTTGGTTGTTGCCAACGATGGATGCCCACTGAAGTGGCAGTCCAACATATTTATTTTCTCTCTTATCATAGCCTGTGTGCACACGATGCTCAAAGTTGCTGGGCATTGAAATTAGTGGTTTCTTCTTTTTCTTTGAAAACATGATCGCAATGTCGCTATCAAACAACCTCAAATCCAAGTGCAGTTATCAAAATCGTACTTTTATTTTCGATTTTTCCCTTATTTGCAATCACTACTTTTTCTTTTGAAACCCCGTTCTTCTTGACAAATACTCCAAAAACAGTCGAACCAAACTAAACGACCTACAAACAACTTCAGTCAGTCGTTGACTCTCTTTTTCGCACACATACACTACCGACGCGATCCTTTTGGCTAAGGTACAGACTCGTAGTTGCATTTACAACTTATATAAGGACACTTATATCCATCTATTTAAGGTTATTGATATATTTAATTAAGTATCAAAACAAAATAACATACATAAATCAAAAAAAAAAACAGCAAATCAACGAATTAATTAATGAAACACAGAACTTCAACAACACAACAGTGTTGCCAAATCAGTCATTTTTCGGCTGTTTCTGACCATTTTACGGACTCTATAGCCAGTAAAAATGTGTAAAAGCCGACAGCCTGAAAACTGACCTTTTTCAAGAATGTTTCAACTATTTTTTTTCAACTATGACTGACGTCTATTTTAATGATTTATCGATATGATATTGATATTATACAGATACAGGCTTACTAACGAAGCTCACGGCAATGCAAACCAAAGAATAAGTTCACGCGAGCTTGAGCTGACAACACTTGAAATTCAATTTCACTTCTGCGCGATGGCAATTTATACCGACAACTTCGCCATTTCTAATTCAAAATAGAACAGATAAAGTAAAACATATTGTGAAGACCATAAATCAAATAAAAGTCTCACCAAAACTCATCAAGAAGGGGCGGGATCCTAATTTGAAGACAAAAACTTCACGTAATTTATGGATGCCAAAACATTCTACAAAAAACGTAATATAATTTGCACAATTCGCAAGCAATATCATTTTATTTTCATTGGAAAATCAAAACTTGTATAATGTAAATTCAGTTTGCACAAATTAAGTCAGGTAAAACTAGGAGGGTGAACCAGCAAAAGAGGAATTGAAAATTTCATGCCAACTAATTTGTCCATTAGATGATAAATATATACATTTTATATGAAGTCCTCACGTGTGAGAAAGATGAATGGTGATAATGGTTAATCAAAATTATGCCAATAGGAAAAAAGGACCTGAATTTCAAAAAAAGAAAACGTCAAATGTTTTACGGAAAAATATGTTTTTAGACAGTAATTTTGATTAAGTTATTTTTTTAAAAAAATGGAGTGATTTAGGATAGACAAATCCTAAAGTGGCAGCACTCGCGTTGAGTGGCTTATAGTTCACCTTTCCGAGTTTGGCAAACTGACTGCGTTAAACACGATAAACAAGAACAGCTATGTCTAAGGCACATCCTCCAGAATTAAAAAAGTAAATTGTTACAGCGTGTTACATTTTGAA
Source organism: Phortica magna (assembly GCA_037044515.1). NCBI lineage: Eukaryota > Metazoa > Arthropoda > Insecta > Diptera > Drosophilidae > Phortica > Phortica magna. The sequence continues at coordinate 11,187 of JBAMBP010002742.1, forward strand.
CAAATTATTGACACATTCTTCAATTTTTAGGTACATGGACAAACGCATGATGCTAAAGTTAAACGGAGGACGCTCCGTGACCGGCATTTTGCGCGGTTTCGATCCATTTATGAACGTCGTGCTAGATGACACAGTCGAAGAATGCAAAGATAGCACTAGAAATAACATTGGCATGGTGGTAAGTACCATCAGAATTCATGTTTTTTCAACATTATACATCAAATATAATTTTAGGTAATAAGAGGAAATAGTATCGTCATGGTCGAAGCTTTAGACCGTGTATAGCGTTTTAAGAACTACATGAATAAATCCAAACTCATACAATACCATCCAACTGGAGTGTATTGATTTAGCGTAGATTTTTTGAAAATAAATAAAATTCCAACTAACACGTTACGTTGTTTTTATTGAAAAGTTAGAAGCAACGCTACTGTTCGACTTTTGGGTGAGTAAAAATTCGTTTAATTGTGACGAACGCTGTGTGATAATTTGCTTATCCATCATGTTTTTGAAACTATTATGATAAACCAAAATATTTCAATGTCAGAAAAAAGCTAAACCATTAAGAGGAACTGAACTCTACATCACTATAAGTAGAACTGACATTCATTGTCATTAAACAATTGACTATCCTCCTTTTAGATATGATTGATGCTACTAAGCGAGATATGGTTTTTGTGTTGATAAAAAGTGTTTCATTTAAAAATATTTCAATTTATCCCACCCCAATAACAAAAAAAAAAGTTTTTCGCTTGTTTTTGTAGACTTTTCAATATTTTATCTTCCTTGTACAAACAAAAACGCTTATGCTTAGGTCTAAAAGAAAGTCCGACTCTTTCCGTCCGCTCAGGGCGATTGTGCCTGCTTACTTAGAGATGACAATAGTACCAGTTTGTTTGGTAGCATCACGCTGTTTAGCAACAATTTGATTAGCAATGCGGTCCAAATCACGTTGACCAATTGGGCTAAGCTTGCGACCACCCTCTGGGTGCTTTTCAACAAGACGAGCATGTTCAAGAGCCTGCAGAGCTTTGCGGGCAGCACCGTCAGCGGCGCGACAGAAGTGCGATGGATGCACACCGTTACGTTTGCGGCCACCATAGATCTTTGTGATGGAGCCAACACCAGCCGGACTGCGATGGTACAAGTGACGCAGAATTGATGCGCAACGAATGTAAAACCAATCAGGATCGTAAGGAGCCAATTCCTTGAATTTGGCGGTCTTGATGATGTCCATTTGGTCGGGCACCTTCAATTTGCCAGTCCTGCACATCAAAGTAAAAACAAAAAAATAATTAATTACAATGATTACGAGGTTAAGTTTAATATTTACTTACTTCTTCAAGAAGACGGCGACGGCCTTGGTCACAGAGTGCTGGTCAATATCCTTAACAGTTACACCTGGCATCTGTAAATGCGAAAAAATGTTGAGTAAGCTTATAAACACGTTGGTCTGTCACACACACACACACACACTAAATCAAACAACAAATCAAATCTTGCCGAATATTACACTGTTTTTCAATGTTTAGATTGTATTTTCAACTCTCGGTAAGGCTAGTATGCATTGTTACAAAACTAAACTATAGATTTACACAATTGTTGCATTATTTTAATTTCCATATTCCAGAAAGAACATTTTTTTTGGCACAGAATAAAATGACATTACCTCGCTTGATAAAGTGAACAGGAAAAAAGAACTATGCGCGTTAAGTTGGCTGCGGTTTTCAAGATGTCAGCGAAAAAATGTGATGTTACACCCCTAGCAAAGTGTCAACATAGCAAGTAGTGTTGATAAACGAATAATCAACTACACTGCGACAGCCCTACCAAGTTTTCTGTTTATTTTAAATTGAAAACTAAATACTGTTTTAAATCAGGATCATCTCGCAGTACAAATAGCAGAGACCGTACAAGTTCTATCAATTAAGATTAAGACTGGAATTCTATCCGTAAGGAAATTTAGGCTAAACCAAACCAACCAAACAGGAAATCTAACTTAAGTGAAAATGTGATCATAAAGGCTAAAAAGACGCTAAAGCAGCTCATCCATTATGAATATATTCTCGGGACCTGTTGGCTTCGCCGAAATATAATATTATAAGAGCAGGATCCATTATTGGGGTTTCGGTGGCATCAAGTGGGAGTGCTTTCAGTTTGTGTTTGTTAGCGTGCTTTTTCAAATATGCATTTTGCCACCAGGCTCCTCTAGCAGTTGGTGGAGTTGATGGAATCTCTTCTTCTCAATCAACAATAATCCCTCTCTAAGGCAATTAGTGTGTGGCATTATGGAAGATAAATGGACTTGTAAGAATTTTAAACCATTTAATTTTAAACACATTTTTTTAAGGAAAAGTAAAGTGCGGTTTTAGATCATATAAAGAGTTTATCACACTATTATAATTTCTCAAATTTAAATTCTGTTTATTTAAAGCGTTGATTAATCATGTTATTTTCAACTTGCCGTCGTCTTTTCAAAATTACTGAAAAGTTACGTTAAACGTCATTTGAAAGGCTGGGCGGATACTTTTTACATCCGTGCGCACAATCTTTCTCAATAAAATCAGTTCCACAGAACTGACTCGTCACGCTATTTCATTCTAGTCGGTTCGCCAATTGATTGACATGAGTAAAATACGGGAAAATCAAAAAATTTGGTGATTTTTCATAAAATGTTCCGCCAAAGAACATTTCAGTCATGAAAATGCAACAAAGAAAATGAAACGTTATTTAATTTTTCTAAGTTCGTTTTGTCTTTTCACAACAGCCTTTTTACTTATGATCTGGCTGAATACAGCTATTTTAACTTCATTTAGGGCTGACTTGCTTCGAAAATCGAAAAGGAATTTTTAAAAAATCGTGAAAATGCTGACCTCGATTTACACGAGTACTTGGGCTAGGTCAATGTGGGTGACTCCTCTAAGTTCGGAGGTGTGATTATAAAATGGTAAAAGCTGCCGCGCAGTATGTAGCATGTTTCAGTATGTCTGTTATTGAAAGAGGCAAGAAAGGAACCCCTTACTTGAAAAGTTCGTGTGCGCACAAACCTACCTAATTTAATTGAAATTTTAAAGATGGCGCAAAAATTTAGTGGCAGAAACGCAAACGTCCTTCGTACTGCTATTACAAAATAGGAGCTAACGAAGCCAAGATAGCATTCAACAAAATTTAACTTAACGAAATATGTGGTATAAGTTATGACTACTAGCATGATGCTTGTTATAAAGCGATTCGGCCTTAGGCAAAAAGAACTTTTTTATTTTTTTATATTCTATGGATATTTATAGCGATGAGCGAAGAAAAAAGAAGAGAAACAAAGTAGATCGGAACTTTATGAATGAAATATGGAAGTCCAGGTCGAAATATGTTATGGTAATCAAAAGATATAGTTAACCAATTATTTGTATATACTTTATGGAACATTATCGTCGTCCTTTAATGTGTCAAAGACATGTGCATTTTATTGAAACTAACTTTTTAGTGTGATAGGAATCAGTTAATGATATAAAGAATAATTTGTTTCACTAAACAATTAAAATTAATCATATAAATAAAGTGATTAAAAGAATTATGGTCGAAATATTTACAAATTGGACTGTTTGATGTAGTTTGATTGAAGATAAACTTTCTCGAGTGCACAATTTATTGTTTCGAACAGTCGTAGTCTTCCCACCAATTGGCAAAAACCTTTGTCCGCTGAATGACATTTTGTTCCTTTTGGGGTTTCCGCCAAGTTTTTGGCAACAATTGCAACATTCCTCCTACAATTTCCTACAATAAAAAAGTGTGTTTTAACATATGTTTTTAAAAAAATATCAACAAACTTACATGAGCGAAGTCAATTGAAAAGCGTTCTTGGTCCTCGATTACATGCGCAAACCCGCTGTCCATTCCAAAATTGACCCCAAAAATACGGTAAGCCCTTGGGAATTGCGGCACGCAACGATTTATTGCGAAGCGAAACCAACTGTTTATTTACACTCCATTCTTGTTCAGACTCTTCGATGGCTTTTTTAAAATAGAAAGGCGCCATTTCAACTTGCGAGTCCGGTATAGGTATACAGTGTATAACCATATGGGTTTGACGGTGGAGCTTGTTGGCTATTTCATAGAAAACGACGCCACGCCGCTGTGTAGCGAACATGCGTGTCAATGATCTTCGAAAATTGTTCAGCTCTTCCCAAGTATCTTCGTCAAGTTGTGTCGCACAGACAGCGTGCTGCATGGGTACCAAAACACAATGACCCGATTGTAGACCAACATGCCACGGTAAAGCCATGTAGATTTTGGAGCCCATGGAGACAATGAGCCGTTTGTCCACCTTTTCGGACTCCAAGCAATGTTCGCAGTTATTCATCTTTTTCTGCACCGCAATAGCACGTTGAAGATCTTTCTTGTCACTGTCCGCTTGAGAGATATGTTTTCGCACCTTGTCGGCAAATATGTCTTCTAGGTCGTCATTTACATTTTTTTGGCTTGAAACAATATTGGCAAACTGTAGATCCGAGTCGGCAGAGCTCGTAAATTTTTCACGTTCAAACTATTAAATTGTAAATAGGTTTATTAATAAAAGTGAAGTCACCAGCTCATGCAAATTTTACATACCATTTGTTTTAAACTGTAACGATCATCATCCGCGAAGTAACGGACGCGTTCACCCTCTACATGTGTCTCGGCACGGCTTCTTTTTTTTGTTTTATTTTTTTCTTTTTTTTCATTTCTACTAAGAGTAGGTAACGGAACTGTAAGAATTATATGTTCAGTATTATCAGACAATTGATTTGAACTTTTTGTTTTATGCAACTTCAAATGATTCGCACGTATCTCACGCGCTTCTTCTAATTGTTGCTGAAGGTTATTCGCCATAGCTTTATCGCCTTTTAATTCTGCCTTAATGACCTTTGATGCTAACTGATTTAATTCCTGGTCGGTCAGCAAGTTTTTGGCCTTGGCATTACAATCCCTGTTTTTATTACTTTCATCACTCGACTCGGAAGAAGATGTCACTTGTACATCTGTCGAAACAGTAGTTTTGGTGTTGATATTTTTTTTTTGCCAATTACGAAAACCGCTTTGTTTTAATGAGACTTTCCGATTTTGTGCCTGATGATGACGTTCATCTTCATCGCTGAATTCTTCGTGGCTTTTTGGTTTTTGAAAAGCTGGCAAGCCACTTCCAGTAGTTTTCCAGTGAGGGTTTAGTTCTAGCCTACTCTTTGCCGGATCATACACTTCTACCAGTTGAAGTTTTTCATTTAACTTCTTTGGATCAGCTCGTTTGCGAGAGAAAGTCTTCAGATCCAAGCAACTGCTTTCAGTCATCCAACTATCATGCTGAAGTGATTTATCATCCAACCGCTTTAAGATCAATGGCTTACATTTCTCCTGAACATGAGTTTTTAGCTGATTGGCACCTTCAGTGTTTCGTTCTACCCACTCAGCTTCAGATTCACTACTTGAACTGCCAGATCTGCTCTGGTGCTTTTGTTTGTGTTTTTTCTTTTTGGATTTTGTATTACTTGAAGCATTGGAATGGCTACCGTCGCTTTCACTGTCACATCCCTTATCTTTTTTGCGCCTTTTTTTGTGCTTAACGTCCATCTTCTCTTTAGATTTCTTCTTAACCTTCTTGTGTTTTTTTGATTTTTTGTGAAGTTTTTCCGAAAGAGATGGTAGCATCCAGTTTTTATCACCACTCAATTCTTGTTTAGCTTCAGCAATACGT